>CCAG010020791.1:0-47251 GCA_001077435.1 Glossina morsitans morsitans
GCCCGATGACACGGCATCATTTAAAACCTTAACCCCAACGAGGTCAGGATAGCCAAAATATTTAGGAGACCTCATTATTCTTAAGCTACCAGAAAGGAGTGATGCACATGATACATTTTTTTCCCTCTGGACGTCTGGCAGGCGTCTTTCTAATACTTCAAATATTTTGGTTCGATGCGATTATAGCAACCGGCGAAACTGCCTAAGTGGCCATTTTCAACTGAAAGAATTACGAGAAAGCAAGAAAGATAAAAAGGAGCTCTGCATAAGCAATTTGACACCCATGCTACCTAGATTTGGCTTTACTTTAGACTGCGTGTAGCTGCCCGTCCTTTTCAGGGCACATTCCAGAGTATTACTTTTACTATTTCAGCTCAAGAATCTTCTCACAATTGTGAAGATAATATCAGCCGACCCTAGTTCTTATTCTCGTCGCAACCAAAGAATGCAAATGTATCGCTTGGTTTCAGTTTAAAAACAAATAGTAAAACTAGGTAATAGAAATGTTCCGGATTTATGTTGTACCCTGGGCGCGCTCTTTGACCGATTTGGTCCGAACTGTGCTGCCAATGCTTGTGAAGCCTATAGCATAATCTTTGCGGTCGAGACAAGGTTCATACAAAAGACATTACACAGATGGACAGATGGACATCGGTTCAGAATTTGACATTGGGTATTGCAAATGTTTTAATAAAATGAATAGACGCTCACTTCTCGGTGATAAGTACGTGTATGACTTGGGCTTTGTCTCAACAAGCGGTAGCTAAATTGCTTAGATATAGTTTCGGTCCATGCATGGAAGTAAGCAATCGAATTGAATCTGTTATAAAACTGCACTTTAAATAGATAATTTTCTCTTTTATATATAAGAAATATGTTCAATTACGACCTATACATAGGGTGCAATACAATTGCCATTTGAAAACTTAACAATCAATAAAAAAACAATGAGACCTAATAATGATAGCGAAAGCGCCAACCAAGCAGCCAACAATAACGAATACAACAAACAATACAAACAATTAAGCTGTTGAGCGTGCCTTTGTCCTATTCACAAGCATTACATTTTAGTATAAATAGTTAATTGATGACGAATTCAAATGCAATGTTGTGCAATATTGATGATGAATTATGCACATATGCACAATCGGGTAAACAATTGCAATATAAACAACAAAAACAATACTGTATTGTCGTTAACATTATATTTGTCATCGACGAAAGGTTAATGAACTAAGTATTGCGATAACTTTTCGCTTTGAGTCTTTGCTTTTTTTTTTTTGTTTTTCTTTTTTAAAGTGAAGAGAATTCTTGAAAAGTGTCCTCATAGCTTTACGCATATAAGTCTTAAAAATTAATTTTTATTATTACGAACCGAAATCTCTTATGACTCCTCTCAAATTTTCTTCATTACTTACATCTACAGTAGAATGTAAGGGAAAGGTATCGATTCTTTTCCCCACTTTTCGTAGATTTCTTTCATATTTATGGTTAAGTGGAAAGCATAACGACTGTTATGTACAACTTCTTATGTACAACTTTTGCTCCATTTATTCTTGTAGCTTTAAAATGTCTTTTATCAAGATTTCTCTCTCGCTTTACAAAGCAACTCTTTCACGTAAGTACTTATACGCTCACGCAATTTTTCATGTACCTACGTGCGCGAATGAAAAATGTTAACTTTAATTTTTTTTTCTTTTGTTTTCATTTTTTTACTGGAGATCTTTTAACACAGCACAGACGAAAGTGTGGTCTCTTGCATATTTTGCATTCAAATTGTGTTTCTCTTCCTGAACTCTAATGAGTGTATTACTTGAAGTTTCAAAATATGTGTAACTTTAAGAAAACTTGAAGACAAGGCACATATTCATGTCAATCATTTACATTATTCTCGTGTATGCTTATGTGTGGAATTAAATATCTGGCATCTCCATTTAGATGACGACACTCAGTATTTTTATATGCTTTCACCATTTCTTGTGCAGGGTACACTAAACTTGTGCGGATGTATGTAACACTCAGGAATACTTAAGATAGACTCATCTTTTATTATATCGATCGATTCCAAATCATTTCCTGAATGAGTCTAAGTTTATCCGTCTGATGTCTGTCCATGTATTCCTGCGTGCAATCTACAGGTTGGAAGTGTTGAGACTTTTGAGAGCAACTTGGTACTCGCTTGTGCTTTGATCCAGGGACGACAGCTGCCGAAAATGAGTGCGATCAGACGCCTTTCCCCATACAATGACTTTCCAAAATAACTGAGTAATAGTAACACAGTTAACTGGAAAGTTCTGTCGTATTCTGCTATCCGTCGGCAATATCATTTCTTAGGTGAAGATGACCAAATAGTGGGGTCCTTTTATTTGGCGTACTTTCTACGGGATATAAGATCACTACTTTCAGAGGCATCCTTCATTAATTAGTTAGGCTGGTTTACCAAATTTCGTTCCGAAAATGTCAGTCTGAACTAAAATCGGCGATCTGGGCGATAATGACATTTTCCGCCCTCATTTGAAGGGAAACCCACATCTTATCACTTTGCAATTGGAAAGGAACTCTGCATCCATCATTCGACTGATGAGTAGCTCATGACTCTTCAAATTCTAACGTTGTATTCAAAGTAAGTCATAACTTTCCCACCGATCCATTATTTCGGCATAAAATACCAAAAATTGTACCTCTCTTATGTGAAGACTTGCTTTTCATATGAACCCCGGCGTTAACTGACTTGATCCAAATCTAGTAAAATCCATCCCTTTGTCAAAAAACTTGTTGTTCTTCATTTCCTTTCGTAATGATATATTAAAAAAGTAATCTTCTTGCAACGCCTGTATTCCACAAAAACCTCCAGATGATAACATATTTGACAAATAAAGTTACATGTGTGATCCAAACTTAGCACAGAAAATGTGTGTGACAAATCTCATTGCAGCTTGTTGCCATATAAAGACACATTTTATGTAAAAACTGTTATGAAAGACGGGATACAAAAAACAATGTCATTGCATTTCATGTCTCCACAGTCATTTAACGCACTCAAATACTATTTTTTACCAACTTTCCCGAGAAATATTGAAGTTGCCAATACTTTGCGATTTATTTGACGAGGGGATAGCGGTTTAGTCCATTCCATTTTTAATTGCTCTCCAAAATTTTCGAACTAACAATATGTGCACGAACAACAGGCAAAAGACGGACAGACCTCCTAAGTTTCTTTAGGAAAATTATCCCGAAATCATTGGTTTATTAACAAAGGAGTCTATCTCGCGTCCTTTACAATGCATTCGCATATACCGTAAGTGATGTAGGATATAAAAACGTATTTGAAAAAGGCAGCACTAATGCACTCATATACATATAATCGGGTAAATTTTTGGTTGTCTACGTGCTATTTCTTCAGAGAACACACCGCCGCATCTATGGGATTCAATTCTTATGCACTGAACTTAACCCAAAAGAAATTTATAATACTACCATGGGATGCACCTGCTATACTACAGAGATCAATTTTTTACTTGGAGAAATTTCTTAGCTAAGAATCAGTTAGAAAAATTTTCCTCTTCTTCTTACTCTCCTTCTATGCAGCAAATCAAAACCCGAAAATTCGCTGAGATATGTAAAACAGGCCCAATGTCAACACAAAGTTCTTTGTCTGAGCCTTAGGTTGAGGTTAGTTTTACCATAAAATTATTATTTATTTTATTATTTGTTTGTATTTCGTAATTAAACTATATTTGATTAATGTCTTGTTCATTTTGCATCCGCCATGTCTTTTTTTTTTTTGATTTTTTCTAAATTGTACATGCTACTCATCCGCCACGTAGTGCTCTATCCTACATGTGGGATAAATTTCGTAGTGTAAGAAGCAATGTGGTACACGAGTATAAAGTGTCATATGAAAGAACTGATAAGCACGAGAGTAAAAAAAGTATGAAAGAGAGTACGTTCATAATTTGTCTGTAAACGCTTATATATCTTTATGGCATGATTTAAAGAAAAAAAGATTGCGGCGGTCATGAAGATCCCATAGAAACAAGTTACCAAGTGTGGAATGGCAAATAGATATAGGATATGATCAGGAGTCTGCAAGACCCCACATTTACATAAAGGGCTATTCACTATGTTAATTTTAAATAAATGATCTTTACATCTGCCTGTTAATAAAGCAAATAATGCCATGTTGATAACTCAAGGGATTTTATTTATTTATGGAAATAACGACCATAAGAAGAGCTATTCCATCGCTATTGCCAAGAAAAAACTGAGTGTTTCTTGTCGACTGCCTTTAAATCCGCAGAAGTCACAGCACGTTCCTTAAAATGTGTGGGTCTGGAAGATGCATTTTTTTTTTTGGTACTGAATGCCCATGTGACTGTGCGCCCGGAAATTTTCATTATTTGCATTGATAGACATAGCTTCCTATATTTTTGATTATCCTTTTGACAGGAACATTTTCTGGCCGAATTGTTTCTTCATTTCCGACAAATACCTGTTCACAAGCAGCACCCATACCAGCCCTCCCAAAATAAGTTTTTTTTTAGTTGAACGGATTTCCGAATTGCAATACTTTTACAAGATAATTGGAAAATAATTGACATCGCGATGAATCCCATTAAATCTAATTGGAACCACTGTCTTTTTTTCTTCTTCCTTTTATTTATTATTCTATTGCCACACAATTGTTACTGCTTACTATTTCTTTTTAGTTCCTTTTCCATCTTTCATTTGTATTTAGAGGAATTATCTTAAACAATCCGATAGAATTTTGTAACTTATTAATAGGAAGGTAGCGGACAACTCTTAAGCATTTCCTCAATGTCATTATTGGCCATATTCCAAATTGTAAGGAGAAAAGTTTTCAAAGGTAGAAAAACATAAGCTGATATCTACAACTCTGTTAACAGAGAGCTTTTTAGTTTTGCGAATTCAGTTAAAATTGAAAATTTATCTCTAAAATGTGGAGGTCCTTAATGGAACAAAAACAGTAACCAAATGTTAGGTTTTGAGAGCAGATATTCTACGTCAGTTTTGCTCTTACATACTGACAGGCAATGGATTTGCAAATGTTTGATGCAACTAAAAATATGACTCATTTCTTCATCGGTTCTCTTCGACATCACATAAAATTTAGTCTAATTAGTGAGACTTTGAACCAACCCGCAGAATGATTATCCCATCGACACTAACGCAAACACCAAGACAGTTAGCTTGTGGTATACTATGAAGATCTCGAGGAATCTATCACTCTTCAGTCCTTAGCTTTGCTTCTTGAGCTTAGTTTCCTTCATATTTACAGCAAATGGAGTTGATGCCTTCTAAAGAAGTCTTTTCGTACAATTAACTCTACATAGCCAGAGTGTAAAGCCTCTAGTAGAACTGTTATTTTAAGGAGATGTTTCTTTCGAAGATCTTGCAAACTGATTCTTCTGTATTCATCAGGAAAGATATGACTTATATCCAGCATCTCCAATTGAGGAAATTTTTTGGAGATTTTTCGCAAGTGAGCCAAGTTTCATTCTCTTTTCAAAAAAAAAATTTGCAACAAAAACGAACTGGGGCCGATAAAGTGGAGATGTGTGCGGTGCTAGCTAACTCAAGGTGTTTGGGTTTCTAGAAGAATTCATATCCATACTTACTTTTTCTAAAGGTATTGCAGGCTTTTGAGTCAACTGCTACCACAAAGATACCGAACAGTTGTCGCTGTCAGAACGCATCAACCCTGATTTAACATTTGGAAATATTGTATTTATATATAACAAAACGATTTCCTTCAGTTTCGACAAAACTCTGGTAAACGTTGAGAGAGTTGAGAGATAATAAATATTTAGGTAAACAATATGACAACCTATACGTTCGAAAATGGTTAACAGAAGCGCGTGCTCCAGCCTATTGTGCGCCACCCAATTGCTACATATCTATGCAAACTGAGTTTACTTGCAATGACCCTGTGCGTGACAAATATATGAAGATTTTATGCCCGATTTCATTCTGCGATTCAGGTGATGTAATATCGCTGTCACCCTGTACGTCTCTCATGTACTGAAATGAACAATAAATCATTCTCCCTTAATATATGAAAATATGAACTCTACGAGCAAAAAGAAACATAATATTCTCAGCTAAATGCTTTATGTGCACTATAGAGTTTTCACAAAATTTGGCGAAAGATATATTTTACAATAAAGCACTTTATATGAATCCTTATGCACTTGAATGTACAAACGGTGTCAATATTTTTGTTCGCACATTGTTTATGTAAAGCTTAACAAATTTGTTTATTTGTTAAATGTGTGCAGATATTTTAATTCACAAGCACTTTATACCATTCTATTGATTTCAATGCGAAAGAAGCGCAAAATGTAACTTTATGTATATCTTTCTCAACACTCATACCAACGCAAGTATATTCTTGTTCATTGATCTCACCTGCCTTTTGTCACAAAAACATCAAGAAGAATTTACACAACCTTTTTTTGTACTTAATCTCTCTCTCTCTCTCTCTCTCTCTCTCTCTCTCTCTCTCTCTCTCTCTCTCTCTCTCTCTCCCTCTCTCTCTCTCGCAGTTCACACAAATTAAATGGACTTAAAAAAAAGGAACAAGCAAGAAAACTATAGCCGAGCAAGGTCTAACTTTAGATGCCCTACATGGTTTATTTTCATGACAAAAAATATTATTATTTTACATTATTTTCATATTAAAGCTGACTTTTCATACCCAAAACATCAATTGGCTTGAGCCAAATTTTACAAAATTAATTTACTTGTTAAAGATTTCATTATTTTTCAAGTGTTTTTATCACAAAAACTAACCGATTAGACCTTATTGCCTTATAAGGGCCTACTTCTCATGACAACGTAGGATGGGGTGTAAAAAATACACCTATGGAATCTAAATTTCCTTCTGTTCATTTTTATGCCAAATTATGAAAATTAAAAAACATCTTTGCTAAAGAACTTACTGTTCATGAGAAACCGTATATGGGATATATGGTCCAAGAAATAGGCCCGTATGATTCAAATTTGATTCAACTCATTTTTATAGCAAGTTACTGTTGTGAACATATATTCATCATAATACATCGAAATGTAGACTTGTTGACATGTAATCCTTATATGCGGTGGCGTCCAAAAAATATGGACCAAAATGATCCAAACTCGGTAAAATTAACTTTTATCCCAAATTACTACTGAAGATCAATTTTCACCCTGGAATACTGGAATATGTATAACTTTTTACCATAGGCCGATTCATTGAGAGGAGCTCGTCCGATCCGTGACCCGACCTGTGTCCCGACTTGAAATTTTCTTCCTGGAATACTGGAAAATGTATAACTTGTTACCATAGACCGATTCATTGAGAGGAGCTCGTCCGATCCGTGACCCGACCTATGTCCCGACTTGAAATTTTCTTCCTGGAATACTGATATGTATAACTTTTTACCATAGGCCGATTCATTGAGAGGAGCTCGTCCGATCCGTGACCCGACCTGTGTCCCGACTTGAAATTTTCAGCCTGGAATACTGATATGTATAACTTGTTACCATAGACCGATTCATTGAGAGGAGCTCGTCTGATCCGTGATCCGATCTGTTTCCCGACTTGATATTTTCTTCCTGGAATACTGATATGTATAACTTTTCACCGTAGGCCGATTTATTGAGAGGAGCTCGTCCGATCCGTGATCCGATCTGTTTCCCGACTTGATATTTTCATATATAAAACAGAGCCTTTTCAGATATTCCTTCTTACTTACTTAGTGCCCATGAAAATGGTTACGCCCTAAAAGAAAGATGATCTTTGTCCCCAAATGATTAAATATGAATACGTGTTAATTGAATGAATGAAATATAAGCAGAAATTTTTGATTTATTTATTGAAACCGTAATGGCTTAAATATGAATGTTTTCGCGTTTGTAGAAATTCCATTCAAAGTATCATTGTCTACTTAAGCATCTTGCCAATTAAATTTAACAATTTTTGTTAAATAATCAAGTAATTGTATAAAATTTATAATAAACGGTCATACAAGAATTTTGAAGGGCTTTTGAAATGGTTACAAAAACTGTTTGTTAAAATCCGCATATAACTGTTTTTGTACACTTGTATGAGTATATGAAACCCAGTAACACTTAAGCTATTTGTGTTTGGTTTTTATTTTTGTTTTTATTTATTTTTTTTTATGTTTTGTTTATGCCTTTGTTTAATATTTCAATTATTTTTATAAACAATATTTAAATTTCTTTTTGTTTTTAATAACAATAGCGACCGTGCGTGTGAACACACAATGGTCCAATAACTTGGACAAAAAACCACTGATATCATTTAATTGAAAAGATACATAGCAACAACAAAAAAAAAAAAAATAAGAGAAAAATTTTCACTTTTGTAAGCTCAGCAAACGTCACTCGCTTGTTATTTACTTTGTGACAAAAACTAAATATTATTTCAAGCTCAGTAGTTTTATTTGATTTTATTTATATAATTTTTTATTCCTTTCTTTTTTTTTTGCGAATTTTTCCTTTTTTCGTTTTTTTTTTTTTTTTTTGCTCTTTCATTACATTTGTTTATTAAGTTGACAGGATAGTTTAATAATGAAATCATTGGATGAAATAATGAATTTTCTACCCCCTAAACTCTTTTCTCTCCCTCCCTCTAACTGCTATGGTGCTTCCTTCCCTTTGCAACCAAGTAACCAAATTTTAATTTAACGCTAAGGTAAGTTTTTACAGTGAAAGTGCAACTCAAGTTACACTTTATCTTCTATTTTTGTTTATGTTCCTACAGTATGCATGTATATGTGTATATAAAAAAAAAAAAAAAAAAAAAATACGAAAAAACAAAAGAAATGATGTGAATTTCTGCGTTCACTTGGAGGGGTTGAAACTAAAATAGTTATATAAGATATAAGAAGAAAAAAACAGAAAAAAGAAAAACGAAAACGGAACGTATATAACGTGCTTGCATGCACAATAAGGCGCTGAGGAAATATGAACGAACTGATAAACGTATGGTCGCACTATGCGCAATCGATCCGATTAAATGTACACTTAAATGAAATAGTGGGGAAATGGGATTCGAATAGAGAAATTTCAATAAGAAATGCGTAGGGGACGCGCGAGTGGGCAGCAGCAACTGGGAAATTGTGGTTTTGTTGGTCACATCTTTCCTTTTGGTTTTTCTTTTTTTTTTGGCTCTTTTCCCCCAAACTAGTTTTTTTTTTTTCTTTTTACGCGCTTCACTAAATTTTTGCTTCGTTAAGCAAGAAAAATAACCGAAATATTTACTTTGAATTTTTATTATTTTTATGCTGACCATTAGTGGAGAAGAAAATGCAATGAATTTAAGTGATGTCGTTTTTCGTTTCGCTCACAATTTATTCAGTAAATGTTGGAGACAATCACGCCGGCAAACTAAATTCAAAATATCTTGTCTTTCGTTCCACTTTGGCATTTCAGTACTGCGACCACATCGACGATCTGCAGCAAATATTCCTGTGATCAACGACAATCCTAATTTACGCGACATCGGTTGAAAATTGAAGAGACTTTCAGTAAAAATCATTGCAACTAAAGGATGTTCTTTCCTTTCTATCCTATTATCCTTTTTTAATTTGTTGATTACATTTTCTGTTTAAAGCCTCACTTACTTATCCCATCTTCTTATACTTATAGGGTCAACAATAATGGGCAGAAAATTTCGACATACAATCGTAGTCGATATTAAGACTCTTGGCGATGATTCTCTGCAAGCCAATCCTTTCATCTGGATTTATCTACTATGACTTTCATAGTAGGCGAGGTGTATATACATACACAGCTTCATTCAGAATAAATAAAAAATTGCAAGTTATGCTATAACTCATCGCATACAATTGATACAAACGTTTACCAAAACGATCTGAAGGCTCAGTGCAAAAGTATACTTCATAGGCCAATTGGCGTAAAGTATTTTCAGAGGCACCAAACCTGACATAGGTAGGTAAAAGAAATTACGGGGATTGTAGTTTTAAAAAAAGTGCCTATCAAATCGAGGATCGAACCTTAAAAAGTTTGAGTTTGATGTTTGAAGACGTCACGTTTTGTACTAATTGTTTTCTACCCATCAATAATGAATACTTTTAGGTCTCAGTCCAATCTCCAAACTCTGCGGGAGCTCTTCGCGTGTAAGAATTAAATATTGAGTCGCGAAGTTTAAAGTCGATGATATGAACTGTCATGACGAACATTGAAATGGTCAACCAAAAGAAGTAGTGACGACAGAACTGATGAACAAAAACGACAAAGTGGTATTGGATGACCGTCAGCAGAATGAGTACGAACTTGTACATCGCAAAGGTATTTCGCAAAGCGTTCTGCATTCGGTATTGACCCTGCCATTTGGACATGACAAACCTGTGAATTCGGTGACTAGTTTTGTTCACAATACGATCAAAAAGGTATTGCCACGAAATTGTGTCAGTTGAATTGTTTACGAATTTTCGCTTTGGCTCATACCCATGAGTAAAACATGGATTCCTCACTTCACACTGCACACGAAGCAACAATGAAAACATTAGACCAGAATGAAAGAATTGACTCCAAAGAAGGCGAGGAAAGGCTCGCCGTTTGCCAAAGTCATGTTGTCAATTTTCTGTCATAAGCGTTTGTTTTTTCAAACATTAGCGTTAAGAAGGAAAAAAGGAAAGTCACGACTATTAAGCAAACTTACTAATTATCAAAAAAAAAGATCAGCCATGTTAGCGAAAGACGAAAGGTTCAAATTCGAATTGTTTTCCCATGTTCGCCTAACTTAGTCACCTCTCTTTCACATACACAAAAAGGTTTACCTAAAATACCTAAGTTGAGTCCGCGCTTGATGCCTGTTTTGACGATGCTGATGGCTCTCACTATAAACGAGGTAACGAAATTACTGACGATCGCGGTGTCGAGTAATATAAGTTCATTGACAGATGGGATTTGTTTCGTACAACGAATACAAATCCTTGCAAGCCCAAAGCCTTTACACTTTATCGCTTGCACAACCTTACAATCAGAAATCAAACGAATCTATCCTCTTAGCATTGAAAAGTGAGTTGAAGGATTAAAAGGCGTATTGCGAAGAAACTTTGTTCTCTTGAGCGGAAACCAGAGCTTCTGCAACAAAACCCCTCTTATGCGTCAATCGGAAGGCTTAAAAAAGGAACTCTGAGCGATGACGGAAAATAGATATAAGTAACCCATCGTCTATCATGTATTAAACTGCATCGTAGACTACGTTCAAGGAGATGGTTGGATTAACTGAGCAATGTGCTTCATTGCGGACTATTCATGGTACTCTTGCTCCAATCGAAGGTTTAAAAGAAGAATTTTCTTGCCTTCCATCTCGGTTGGCATGTTTTACTACCGTTTATTGGACAGATGGAGGAAGTAAACCGCCAATCGTTTTCTGCAAATGTAGGTATGTGTCAATGTTTGTATGTGTGTCCACTCAAGCATTTTTTGTTTAGGTCAAGGGACCAGACTTTACTTGCTTATCACACAAGTTGCAGTATACAAAATCGGAGCTTTAAGATTCCTTAGCTTACAAATAATAATAATAATAACTTAGCCTAAGTCCGGCCAGACTGATGCCCTCACACTTGTTCTTAATTTCCTAAAATACTTATCCGGTTCGGTTGCACAGATAGTCTTTCAGAAATCGGACTAAATAATGGTGCGGACATAGGATTGTTTACAAAGAGATAGCTCAACCTTTCCCATAACAATTTGTTTGGCATTTTTGATGTTACAACTTAATAGCAGATGTCTGTACCTGCTTCCTTCCTTTCGTGTTTTCGCAATTGAAATCTTTTATGTATTCACAAACAGCCGCTGAAGTTGGTTTAAAAAGTCGCACCTACCTCATTAACTTGATATCTCAGTCCGCTTGATACTTTAAAGGTTGCTTGTACGAAAAAACGAAGAGTTCTATCATTTCCTAACAAAGGCATCTTATCTCATGTGTGTTTCTTTGCAGTAATCTTTCCATGCCTAAGATCGTCGAGAATATTGATTCGCATTTATTTCTTAAGGTAGCTCCGAGTCTTAGCGTAGCTTGGCGGCTAAGTCTAGTAAGCCGACTGGAATAAATATAGGCTGAATAGTGATAAGCTGGGCAAACTGAGAGAAGACTGGTTTGGCTCGCAAATATTTAAACCAATTTGTCACAAGACAGATTTTCTAAGGAACAGCTAGCTACGTTCTCCAAGAAAGGGAGAAAGAATAAATCCTGACAAGTTTGTGAGATGTCCAGGAAGAGTTGTACGGATATTAATTGTTATGAATCCGGTGTTCGTCTCAACGGAGTAATGCATGAATTGTAAATTATAAAAATCCTTACAAGGTTTCCAACTTCTCAAAGTCAAGTTAAGAGGCGACCTTTCACGTCGTACGTCAACGTGCGACTCTGAGCTATATATGTATGGTATTATGACACTGAAGGATATTTTTGGATTTGCTACTCTCTGCTTTTAGTTCACAAGCGCCTTTTGCAATCTTAATAAAGTTAAGTGTTCTAAGGCAATTTTTTTTAACTTTTCTACCTTTTAGTGATCATTAAATAGCAAACATCTAGAGAAAAATATGTGAATATGGAACGTAAGCAAAAGCATAGCTTTAAGCGAGGTTCACGGCTATTTTATCTGGAATTTGTGCCAAATAACGCTATCGATCGATGATTCCCAGAATTGACAATGGATGTTATCTTGAACAACGTCCCCAAGAATCCGGAAGAAATGGCTTCATACAATGGTTTCAGTGACGTTACTTTCTAAATCAATAGGAAATCCGCATTTTCCGTGATGATTAAACATTGCTTTTTAGTGGCAAAAAAACGTTCCAACTTAGCCCTGGCTTCAATTTTGTCATAAAAATGTTTGTCCATTGAAAAGAACAACGTATCAGTGGGTTTGCCCATTTTAACTGAGATCCTATGATCACCGAGAACTTGTCATTACACTAAAGATGATAACTCGCAAATTCTGAAAATTATTCCCAATATTCGGAACTTGAAGTTTTGTTGATATATCTGATATCATTCCAAAAACGTGTTAATATAATTTATTTAGAAGAAAATTAAAAGTTTCAAGACCAGAGGTAGGGTGAGCGCTGGCAAACAAAGACTATCGGCTCTCTAAAGACATAAAATGTAATGTATTCTACACTAGTTTGCACGAAAACTGGGGCATGAGATAACTGTGTTCCAAACATGACCCAGCTCTGCTCACTCTGCGAGAAAAGCTTCAACGCCCTTTGGCAAAGTTGCATAAATATGCTTTCGAATTATGTTACCCCAACCGCCGTATCTTTAAGATGCGGTCCTATTGGCTTTTATCGCAAATGTTGCGCTCTTTGTTTTTCTTCCTTTCCTCCCTTTCTTCCCTTTACATAGAGGTAAGCTAATTGTCGAGAAGAATTACATTAATGCTATGGCGAAGTCTTGGCGGAAAATAAAATGAATTTTGCGAAATCCTTTTACAAAAAGTCATCAAAGTGTTGGAAGAAGCATTGGACCAATTATATATACCATTGTTGAAGGACGCTATGTTAAATGTTTTCTTTGTTCCTTAGTCCCAGGAATTATTGACCGGCGTATTATGTTGAAAAGACTTTAAAAATCGTATATTGCCTGCAATTTTAATTAAGGAAATTTTTTTTTTTTTGCTTTAAAGAAAACTTTGATGATTTTGTGACAGAGAACTAACACAAGCAAAAACTGATCTTCAAAAAAGCAAAAGTAATGAGAAAGTTAACAGACTCATAACAACGTATAACGTGAAAATGTTCATTTCCTTTAGATGTTTTAACGTTTAAAACAGACATATCTGAATTCGTATATGCAGCATAACTGTCTGCGTATATATCAGAAACAGTGTTCGCCGTTCAGCGGCTGTAGTTAATTCAAGTGAAAATTATCGCTTCCACTAACTAGAATTTTTGGTAACTAAGCACAAAATTGTTTGCCAAGCCACCGCCAAAGCAAGCGAACAGTGAATGGCAACAAAAATGACGCGTGGCAGGAAGAAACTGCCACACATATACATATACAAATTCATAACGATAAAATGCGAAAAGAAAAAGAATATAATAATGTGTGAGTACCGAAGAAGACATGTTAACAGATTTATGAGAACCAGAATTCATCCGATGCATAAAGAAAAAAAGATAAAACCCATTTTTTGTTTTTGTTGTTTTTTTTTTTTGCTGTTATGCAAAAAGAAAACAAAACAAAAATTCGCTCACTAAAAAGATTCAGTTTTTGGTGGAGCATTTCAAAAATTACCTGTAAGTGTTGCGAAGGCTCGGCGTGAAAAATCTTATATCCTTCTCTTCAGTTCAGATCTTAATGGCGAAATAATTAAGTTTGGCTGGGTAGTTACGCTTAGAGCCAAACCGTTAGCCAACCAGCAAACGAAAAGATATCTGAAAGTCAGTGGTTAATGTTGTTTAGCGACAAAGTCACATAATTGGCTATATGGGCAACGTACCAACAATGTTAAACTTCAGTCATTTCGGTCGCAGATAAACGTAATGAATACAACCAAGAAAATTAAGTTCGCTTTAAACCGCATTTTCGATACCCTTTAGCGTAATAAAATATTTTATTTATGAAATCTTTTTTATTATTCACGGACAGGTAAACAAATAACAACAGGCATACATAGTTAGATTTAGTTGGAATTTAGCCACACATCAAATACCGACAAACTCCATGAAGAGTTTAGGTGGTCTGGCGTCTAAGGTTTGAGAAATAAATTTTTTGTCAGTTTCCTTTTTGAAAGTTCCATCAACAGAAAGAGAGAAGCGGTGAAAAGGATCTAGTCTTGATGAAACACATCAGGCCTCAGGGACGTGAACTCCCCAAAAATATTATGGGATACTCTCTCAGTCACGGAATCTTTCATATCTACGCCTGTATGTTTGCGTCAATGGGAATCACTCAACTGCGAGTTCTGCATGGAGGACAGCTAACAGGAACTTTAATGAAACGTTTGAAAATCTAACGCTCTCTCCCCCACTCTCTTTCTCTCTCTCTGTCACGCTGTCCTCTCTCTCTATCAACTCTCCCCTGGCATTCCGCTATTCTCTCTATCACCCTTTTGTTCGCCTCCACCTCTCTATCACTCTCTCCTCCCTTTCCTTTTCCATCTATCTTCTTAATAACGATACAACAAGTCTTGGGTCCCTAAAGTAACCTTAATGTGGCCATACACTTTTCACAATTTCCCATTTCAACAATTCCAACAAGTATTAGTAAGGCCCGACAGAATCTGATGCTGCTAGCCTTCATGGCCCGTAGGGACTCAAAAATCAGGGGAGCCAATGAATTATATGAGTCCTGAGGAATTCTTATAGAGTTACGAGTATACTTTTCAGCCTCTATGGTATGCACAAAAGCAAGTAAGCAACGTTTATAGATTTTTAAGAGCAAATAGATTGAGTCAATCCCCCGAGAAGCTAAGACTAACATATGCTTATGGAATCAATGATACGTACAGTAAAATGTTACCAGGAATTATAGTGAATGAGAATATGAACATACCGTCGTGTAGTGAGAATAAAATCCTTTTTTTCGTGTAGATTAAAAACAGATAAGGAGAAAATATCCTGCGCCACAAAGTATATTTCATAAATGGCTTTGCAAGAACTGAGTATGGCGAAGATAATGACGATGACGTTGTTGAGGAAAACAGCAAAGCCGTACCATACATTAAATGAATTGGAAACTGTAGCCATTCAGATAAAAAAAAGTCCAACCGAAACAAAAGGAAAAGATTTCGCAAAAATGTCTTTTTTTTTTTTTTTACTTTAAATAATGACCATTTTATCTTTAGTTGGTAATCTGTACATTTGCTTTAATTTTAAAATAAAATAAAAATTCGAATTTTGCATTAAGTTGGCAAGAAAGAAATTTCGATATTCTCTCTACCTTTTTCATATCGTGAAAAAAAAGAAACAAAGAGATGAATGCACAAATGAATTTTTTCCGAAATGACTTTTTTGCCAACCCATTTTGCAAACCCATTATTATTATTATGCAATTCCGTATGCATACTTACGATATTTCTGCTCTAACATCTTCAGAGAATATGATTCCGCACACAGGCACTGATGACATTTTAACTTAATTTTAATCCAGAACAAATAAAGTGTGCTTTTCCCCAACTTTTCAGATAGAAATAATTACCAATAATTACCTAAAAGAAAACAAAAAAAAAAAAAACAACTGAGGATATCTAAGCAACCAACCACCTACCATCCTTTTATAACATTCAACACATTTCTATACATTTATATGTAATTTTTACATAAGTTTGTGTACATGTGCATTTTTACTATTGTTCCTAAATGTTGATCTTAATCCCTGAGAAAATTTACATTCTCATGATAATAAAGAGGAAAAGCATTAACCCAGTTTTTGTTCTATGCATACAAAAGTGTGTAAGCAAGAGTGTGTATGTATGTGTGTGTGTGTGTGTGGATGTTCTTAAAAACCTTAACAAACATAATTCATGACAAACAAAAGGAATACAACAACAATACGAAACTGTTGCAAACACATCAGCATTTAAATCCATACGTATGACATATAAATTTAAAAACTGAAAATTTACATACACGAGTACTTTTGTCCACAAATACGCTTATATGCCCTCACACATTATAATAAAGAAATTTTTTACGCTAAACTTTCAGGAAGTATGTTCACTTGTTTACCTCATATAATACGAAGAGACTCGCTCTATATAATGTAATACGCTAACCTGCTCCCCTACTTAGGGGATGTACCCCATATGCCCCGTAGGCTCGGTGATTATCGGGAAGGATTACAGGCGGACGGGGAAGGAAAAAAAAGAGTGTGTTTGGGAAAGAAAGGCGTTCCAAAGGTAGGCGAGGTTAAAAGAAGAAGAAGAGTGGAGGAGTCACGGTACTATATTGAGCGCGATGCAGTCAACTCGTCCTTCTGTGCGGGCAGGGTACCGGCCATGGTTCTAGTTTAAGTTGGAAAAAAATTTAAGATAATCAATCGAACATATTTCTTTAGGATGTAGTGTACAGCTTTTTAACCTACAACTCCCCTTTTGATTTCACCACTCATGCTATTCGAAAAACTAAAGAAAAGAAAACGATAAGAAGTAGAATGAAAATACCTGTAGAAAACAAAAGATTTTCAAATGTGATAACACCAGAAAGAGTTATTTCTTCTTCTTGCAGCATTCTAAAGAAAGAAAAAAACAAAGAGCATCAAAGATTCCTAATCTCTTCATTCTTTATATAAATTGATGATTACATATATATAGATCGGTAGTTATATTCGAAACACGTGATAGAGATAAGATTTAATTAAGAACGCACTCGGCGACGTTGCAAGCTCTTTTAGGCCGACCGCATGCTCGCTAAAGAATCCTTTGTTCCAGGTTGGAAAGTGTACCATGAAATGGAGAAAATGTGGTTAAAACAAGTTCGAAAAGTAAACTCGCCCACTTATGTTGATATACAACTGTGTTGAGTTTTTTTAAGGATAAGGCTTATAATCACAGAATCACAGAATCTTTATTCACGTCTTTGGAGCAAGAGATCGTCACACTGGAACATATTCAAGAGTTCTACGCCTTTAATATTTTTCTGGTGGCATTCAAACAGCTAGCGCTGTGTCACGATCGCTCCCACTCGCATTTAATTAGAATAGGTTTTATCCTTTCTTCCTTCCAATAGTTGGCGGCATCTTATGTCTATGAATATATTCGTACGTCCGTGGAAGGTTGCCATTTTTTTTAAAAGAACTGCTGGTCTTACGAGACGTGCATTAAGAAAAAGATCCAGAATTTTTGTACGAGCGGATATATTGTAATTTCCCGGATCCACCTATATACACCAAATAAACCTACAAGCGATTTGTAATGAGTTTTAGGTACAAAACATTGAATTGCGGTAGACAGTGTGCCTTAGAAACCGAATATTTGGCTACTTCTCCTTTCCGTTGCATTTTTGCATTTTTTGACAGTTACAGAGGGAACGAAATAAAAAACAAACAAAAGAGACTTAGGCAAGCGAACTCCGCGAAACCTATTTAAAAAGCGATTGACAAAAAGATGAATTTATCGTAGGTGCTTCTGAATGTTAATATGTCCTTACCACAAATGGTGAAAGTTAAAGCAAACCACGAGACCCTGAAGGATACGTCAGCGCACTCCTACAGTATAGTCAGTGGTTTTTGACTTAAGAAAATATGAACTATAGAAATCGAAAAAACTTTGTTCCACACTTAAATTTTCTCGAATAACTAACTGTTTCTTGTACTTTTCTTATGCGAGAGCACTCTATAGAACACAGTGTTTACGCTCATGCGTCTCTACGCTCCTAATGGGTATTTGAATGATTTTTACATTTGCTACATATGTGAATACATAGATGTTAAGCTGATTAAAACACCCAAAAGTACGTTTCAAAAACTCTGGTACACCTATGTAGCCTTCATTAACAAAAGCTGTCGATTGATCCGGTCGCCATCTTTCGAAAATACACACGCCTTCTACGAAGAGAATGCTATGGTGTCGACATCTTACTTCCGCAATTTAGTTGAAGAAACTTTAGTCTTAAATATAGGATATGACTCTGATCAGCCAATCAGCACTGATTACCATCGACTTCCGTATACATTATCCACTGGAAGTATCACAAAGGAGTTGATTGATCAAAGCGATAATTGTAATGAAAAGGAAAAAACTGAAGCCGATAGAAGCCTTGATTTCATGGAAACCAGCAGCAGTTGAGCGACAAGCAATGATCGCGAAAGTATTGGTTAGTCAACGTACAGGAAACTCGATAGATGTTTTAATTTCATTAACATCAAAAATGCTTTGCCAGACGGTCGCGACATTTGTAACGAGTGACAAGGAGTCATTTATTCCAAATAAACAAAAGTCGTGAGAAGCTTCGATTTCATTGAACAATTGGCCAAGCACGCTTACAATGACCACAAAGAGCTACTTGAGCTAATAAATCAATGTAGATGACAGCCCAGAGACGGCTTCATTTGATCGGTACCAGTAGCGACTAACCCAACAGATGACAGCAGATCGTATACGTAATGAGTTAATGAACTTTTACGCAATCAAGTATGAATTATAAAATGTTTCTCATTACGGTGTAGACACCCAGTGGAGCCGAGTTATGACTGCCTATACACAATCCCTTAGCAAACCAAGTCCGGACAGTATATCCCGTAAATAAATAATTTTTTCATCAAAAATCTTTATCCCGGATCAATGTCATGCATAGTGCGTTTGACGTTTGTACTAAACCGACCAATAAATTGACGGCTATTCAGTGCACTTCAAAGATTGAAATGGCCGGAATTATGAATGTGTGTGTGTATGTGTTAAGACTCTTAACATAGCAGACCAGATCGACGCAACTCAATTATTAAATAAATTGCTACGGCTTTGTAGCAAATTCCAAAAGATTAACAAACGCAACATTCCACAATTGCGTTTTCAACAGTTTCAGGTCAAAGATAGATGGACAGACGGACGTCATTGGTTTTAGCGTCGATTTTCTTTTCTAAATGTAATGTTAAGTAATGAATATTAAATAAATTACGGTTACCCGGAAGATTTGCTCTAAACTCTAGCAAAATGTTATTTGTTCTGCCATTACGTACCCATCACAAATCAGTTTGTGTTTGTGTTTTTGTACAAATTTGTGACAATTTTACAATATTTTCCAGCAACAACAATATTAAACTAATGACAATGAAAATACTTTATCACACACTCTGTTACGCACAAACAAAGTGTTACAACTGCTCGAGCAGCATTTGAAAAGTAGTAGCACATATACAAACAACAGAGAAGAAGAGAGTGACGATAAGGTTCGTTGGAAGGGGGACAGTACACGCACTCACATACACACAAAGATATTTCAATGAAGCAAATGATGGGATACTTGATAACTTTTTAAATAGTACAAGTGCTCGCAGTGCTCGTGTATTCGAGCTCATTATTCATTTCGATAATGAGATGATGATGATAATGACGATGACGATGACGATGACGATGACGATGACGATGAGATGGCGATGATGGTGGGCGTTGGTGGCAAATGATGATTCACGTGAATGCAAATGAAAATGTTGCTATAAATCTAAAATTATGAAACGAATATAATTTTCGTTGCGGTTGTGTGTTTTTCTATATGCATGGGTGTGTTTGTGCGTGTACTTGCGTGCATTTGCTGCTGCTTTGACTCTCGATTTACGAAAAGTTTCAAGTTTTTGGCAAACGACTAGAGGATGAGTGTAACGTTTTAACGTTTGTGCGCTAGAAAGTATGCAATGCTTGCTCTCTCTCTCTCTCTATCTCTCTCATTATGTTTCCTTTATGCTTAACACTAAGTAAACTATTTGTTGTTATTACAGTTGATGACGCTTTCGCACAAATTTCAACACAAATTGTAATAAGAGACAAATGACTTGTGATTGCAACATATTCTACATACCCACAGCCAAAATTCCAAAAAAAAAAAAATAATAATAATAATAATAATAATAATAATAATAATCACAAATAAACAAGAATAGCGAAAATTCTGCTGGTAGTGTTTGTTGTTGTTGATGATAATAAATTTCCTTTTTGGCTCGTGTATCTACATAAAGAGAAGATGGGAGAACAGGAGCTCAGGAAGCATACTTTTTATGTTTTAATAACTTACATTAATTTTATTTGTTATGTTTTATGTAAAAAAAAAAAAAAAAAAAGGAAAATTTTTCTCATTTTCTGTTTACTACTATTGGTGCCGTTACCGTTGGTGAACTAAAGCTGATGAAGTCGTTGATGTTGACGAAGCCGAAAATTATATGCTCAAGTATTTGGTAAACGGGAAAGAGTGGTTAGTTGTTCTTGCTGCTATTGTTATCGCTGGTAGAAAGAAGTTATTATTCTGACGCGTTTACACGGTCCCGTCTCTTGCATAATTAGTGCCAAGTTTTCATTCCGTTCATTATAATTGTGCCGTTGTGTCTAATGAAGTGGAGTAAACAAAAACTAGCAATTTGCAAATTTATGATCACCTCCTATCCTTCCTTCCTTCCTTCCTTCCTTCCTTCCCTCCTTCCATCCATCCATGTATCCACTTTCTTGGAACAATTCAAGAACATTTTCTATTCAAGTATTCTTGAGGAAGTATTAACACGAAATGTTATGATAAGAAGAGAAAAAAAAAGAAAAAAAAAAAAAACAGGGGAAAAAAGAAAAAGTCATTCATTACGTATATAAGTATTTATGTACATCCTTAGGTACATTAGTATCCCATCTCTTAGCTTAAATGCCAAAGTCGTTATGTTCTTATAAGGATTTTCATATTTTAATTATTACGGGCAGAACATTTCCTAAAGGTATTACAAATCTTATTAATCCTTATATATATATATGTGTTATTATTATTATTATTATTATTATTATTATTATTATTATTATATAAATTTAGCCAGAGAATAAATTCCAAGACTAAAGACTTAAAGCACTAGCATCTAAGGCTTTCGGCTTTACTTTTATTAATATTATTATTATTATTATTATTAAAAACTCTACCGCAGAGATTTGAACCCACGACCATATATATATATATATATATGTATGCCGTGTGTATGGGTTTAAAAAAAGATCTTAAAATTTGTTTTTGGAGAGTGGAGAAGGATGCTTTTATTTTTACTTGTCAAGTTCTTCATAATTTTAATTAAATATCGTCTCAAAAATTAAGATAAAACGGACGTCCGTAGTTATGAGCCGTGCCAACGTCCAAGCAAACTGTCGCACTTTAGCTTGAACAGTAAAAATTGCAAAATTACTTAACGAAATTCAAAATGCCATGGCCCACCATTGCCTTCGCCATCGCCAAGTGAAACAAATGCTGCGAAGTGTTCGCACATGAACGATAAAGTGTTAGATAATAATTGAAAATAGATTGGGTAGAGCAGTATGTGGAGAATTTTTAATTCCTTTTATATCGGTTGAGAGTAAGTCTTTTTTGACCAATCGCTCTCCGTGTAAGTACGGCCAGGTAAGAAAGGATTCTAAGCAAAGGAATGAGTAAATATTGCGAGTGAATATATTTTTTCAGTCCTTTAAAATGCCTGCACTGTAAGACTTTCTTCTACGCTTCAATTGCCGTTCAGTCCGAAAGATGTCTTTTTATATTCTCCTGCCTCGAAACTCGTAAATGAATGCTAGGAAGAGAAGAAAAAGGAATCTCATCGTATTTCTGACATATCGAAGGCCCACTTAAGTAGAGTGCAATTCGCATATATGAACGGCAGGCCACAAATGCGCTCCATACAGCGAAAGGCCCACATGCCCATGAATCACGAAAGCATGTCCAAATGTCTCGACACCTCGATGGGCGTAAGGTGGTATTTGGTAGTACTTATGTGTAAGTATTTCAAAGAAGATATGTTCACCAACTCACTCCTTTAAGAAGTTTTCCCAACACGCCTACATCTCGTCGTTTTTCAATTTCATCGCCAGAGTTTGGAATACCTTACCAATCTTGGTCTTTACCATCGTGCCAGATGTTTCCACTTATGTTTTTCTCACGCTCTCTACCTAAAATTCTTCCTGACCACCGCGTAGAGGATATCCTCTGAGCTAATTGGTTGAGCAAAATTACTACCGACACTAAATGCATTCGCCTTGGAGCCAAGAACATCAGGCTGCATTCTACCGAGTGCCTCGAAAATATTTAAGACAACAGCTCTACTTTCGCCGAATTGACGATAAGTCGCTTCTGCTTTTCTGTGAAATGAGTCGTTAAGTCTCACCTGCCAATCGTTAATTAGTTTAATTATAATCCTAATTAGACTATCGCATATACCATCACTTGGCAATTGCTCATGGTATCCATGGCTTTGACCAGGACGGAGCAGATAGCGTGTGGGCGATAATCAAAGAAGGTATTAAGCTAGAATCTGTCAGACTTAACCAATAGTGCCCGCCAGCAACAGAGCAAAGCCTTCGCAAAGATTAATGAAAAACAAAAAGTAAGAACAGCCTCTTAGCATATTTTTTGATATGACATTGGTCTGCGAGAATTGCGAGCATTTTTCCGAATTTTCGCCCGGCAAGAAAAGCCATTATTTCACTCCTCTAATAACAATCGCCATTTTCGTCGGGCACAAAGAACGGGAGTAATTGAAGCTATTGCTTAGTAAAATCTTAAACAGGTGTTGAATTTCGTACCCCGTCTTATTGTGTGACGTTATTTATATAAATCTGTACGCAAGATATACAAAAGGATTTCCTTTCTTCTTATCACGTACACTTCCAGCCTTGCATTAAGGCAGTGTTTCCTTTTTCTTTTCATTTTATTCACCTTATTACAGATCTAAAGATAACGTACTAGAACAACGTTACGTTGTTTTTCTACCGTTTGTATGCGTGTCACAGACATTGTTTATCGTTTTGTGCTTTGCTTCATAAAAGATTTTAATGTTTACCTTTTTTTTATGCTATTTGTTTGATGTTCTTCTCCTTCTTTACTTTTTCACCATTCCATTTTATGAACTTTTTATCTCTGTCTTTCATTATTTTACCAACAATATAATACAATGTTAACATGTCGCTTTCAGCAATCGTAGCAGCAGCGCAACACACATCATATGTAACTTTTCTTTCTTTAACCATTCTCGCCATAAACTTGAACAGTCCGTGGACTGGAGGGTAGCGAGTGTATACGGGTGTATAGGCAACAATGTTTTTAAGTTTTTCTCAATGCATGTGTGTGCGCTTGCATATAGCTGTTGTTAACTAGTAAAAGTTGCTGCTGTTGTTGTTGCTGTTGTGTTTGGTTATAGCATAATTTGTGGCTTGTCTTGTACAGAGATTTTTAAGTATGTAGCTATAGCAACAGTGTCTCAGCTGCAATTTTCACAACATTTATGCATGCATACTTACATGTACACACATATTGCGCATATACAATGTCACTGACAGTCATACGTAAATGGCATACCCACATACATATTTTTCGCTTATAGTGCAATTGCAATGTTTAATATGCTTGTCAACCGCCATGTTTTTTGAAACTAAGATTTGGGTTAATTTGTGAGACATGTGCACAATTAATGCACAAAAAAAATGCAAAAACAAAATGAAAGCACAAATACATAAAAGGTTGACAAAACCAGCGTAGACCTTGTAATGCCGATTATTTCTACCGATAATTTATTGACTCTTAAATCTTATACTAGTTATGCGCATCTTAATTGAACATTTTGTTACTTTCTTAGCCTAGTTACTCTAACATGTCTTCATCATCCGATTGACTTTTAACCTTCAAACCGCCGAAAACTTTAGCTGGTATCTCTTGCTGTTCGATTCGTAATTTTTTTAAAACTAAATCATTGATATCTTTACACGTTGTTACTGATTTTTCTGATGCCTTAATGTTTTCCACGTTACTTTGATCCCCGTCGTCATCTTCATCCGCATCATCATCACTATCCCCGATATCAATTTCATCGGGATTAACCACTTTGCCATTACTTCCGGCGCCCTGAGTCTCACCGCGCACGAACATTATGTTGGAGGAGGTTTGATTTTTCAACGCTTGTCTCTCCTTCTGTTCGTTCACAGCGGTAGCTTTAGCATCCAGTAGACGCATAGCATCCGCATTACTTGAATCAACGGCAGCGTTGGCGGAATTAATGAACTGAGCTGCCATCATATTCACCTGCGTGTTATAGGTAGCCTGTACCGAACGTTTAATGCGTAACATTTCACGCATAGTATCCTCATTGCCATGACGTATTTCAAAATCTTTCCAAGTCTGCCAGAAATCAGCAGTAATGCGGGGATCACATACCTTTAGAGAGATAAAATCTTTATTATTTCTGTTAGAAACAAACATTATTCGTTTTCCTACCTGCGAGCAATGAGCATAAATAGCCCGAGCACGATCAACTTCTCCCAATTTCGTTTCCATTTCAGCAAAACGTACACACATCTGGCGCATATGTTCCTCAGGCAAGCATTCAATAGCTTTTTCATAAATTTCTCGCGTGCGAGGTAATCCATAGATCTCTGCTGCTTTTTTAACGAATATATTATACATGTCATACATTTCTTCCGGCTTAACGGCGCTGGTCGCTCGATCATAAACGGCCATAGCATGTCTAGCTAAACCGTGATCCTCTTCCAATTTCGCGTATAGCAAATAGAAATATTTGGCATATTCGGGAGGACAATTTTCCAAACATTGTTCAAAAAGATCTCGTGCTCTTTCCAACTTTGTCCCACCATATCTTTTAAGAAATTTCGTTAAATACGAATTCCAAATATCATAAACATTGGGCCATTTGAACAAAGCGATGCCTTTTTCATAGGCTCGGAATGCCTCTTCAAAGTAATTATGCTCTTCCAAAAACAAACCGTAATTAATAATGATCTGTGGGGTGCAAATCTTTAAGTCCATTATACGATCATAGACTGCCTTACAGGTTTTAAAAGTACCAAACGATTCCTCCAAGTCGGCGTACATTGACCACAATTTTAATGACTTATATAAACGCATTTGCACAGTTTCTGTATCGTCGTGATAATCAACTTTACGTTTCGGCATAGCCGTAGCTTTTTGCATCAATTTAAGCGCTTGATCATAGTTTTCCTGACGTATTTCCATTTCTGCCCATTCACACCAAATAGAAGCCAAATCTTCAACCTTTATAAATTCTACCTCCGTAGCGCGCTCAAAGACGATACGAGCATCTTCAACCTGGCCATTGGTTTCATAGAATTTTGCAAATTCTACCCAAAGTGTATGCAACTTACCCACACTCAGTTTCGGTTGCACTGTCTGGACTGCTTCGGTATATGTATTGATTATTTCATGAGGTTTATCTTCATACAATTTAACACGTTTATGCCATTCGTGAACATTATGAGGATTTTGGCGTAGCAAGACGCTGTTTAAAAGTAATAGACGCCGCTCCATAAGATGTTCAAAACGAGCCAAACGCAATTCAACGTCAATATCGTCCTCGGACGTGGCACTAGGATCTTTGGCCACCATTTCCATACGTTTATTTAAGGAAACTTCCTCAAACTGAGCGTATTCATCGAAAACTTGAGTAAAATCTCTAACAGTGCGTACAGTCTGGATGGCTTCTTCATAGATATCGCGTGCACGGTCGAATAGACCAGAACGTACGTAGTAATCAGCTAAACAATTCCATAAATGACCCAATTGATCGGTGTATCTAAAAGAAAGGAACGGAAAGGGTTTAAATATTTTCTATTTAAATAAGGGAAAATTTACCTTCTCAAGCCACCTCTAATAATGGCGTCTACGTTCAACGATCTCACCTTGTCAGGATTCTTTGATATCAAATCACATAATTCATTCCACAACTGATGGTTTGATTTACCGTATTTGGAAACAAAATTTTCATTATCCACGATGCTAGCCAACTGCTGAGCAGCCTCATCCAATCTATTAACACTTGTCAGATATTCTATATACTCTTCCGCATCATCCGGAGCCAATTTCAAATAACGTCTATAAACTCTAACTGCCGTTTCCGGAATATCATATTTACGTGCAAATTTCAAATACAACGGCCATATGCGGTAATGTTGAGTAATGGGTAACGCTCGTAAAGCCCGATCAAACACGTGGCGAGTACGGGTAATTTTGCACTGAACTGTCATAAACGCTCCATAATCCATCCAAATGCGCGGCATTTTGTGCATAAATACTAAAGCGCGTTCAAATGTGTTATTCACTTCATCGAACATGGGATCCGTGAGACAACGACCGCGCACTTGACGTCGGCGGGTGCGTAAATAATTATACCATATTTTATAACTACCGGGCAATTCTTTAAGGGCACGTTCGTACACAATGTTAACACCATTATTGGGTGCTTTGGCTTTATGATCGATATAGCGCAACCAATGTTTTACGGAATAGGCATTGCGGAGAATTTCCTCTTCGTAAGGTACATCTTCCTCAGGCTAGATGAAGATGGAACAACGGCAATATTTATTTGAATAGCACGGAATTTGCGAAATAATACTTACAAAATCTATATCCATACACAAAGAAGTATCAGCTAAAGACATTTTGCTAATGTAAGAGTTGTAAAGTTATTCTCCTTCTTTATTTATTTACTTATTTCTTTTCTTTTCTGTTTTTAAAAAAATAGATTACGTCGGTTGACGATCAATTAACTAAAAAACTACGTGAATAGCGATAAAAATTCTTATTTTGTTTTGATTAACATATAATCATGAATTACTACGCAGAGCTGCATTTTTCAGGCAGGTATAGCGAATTCAAAAGGAGGTACAGCGAACTCAAAATAGTATTATTTCTATGATGAAGCCAATGATGCCACTAAATGCATACAAAGCTCTTAGAGGACTGACACAACCATGCGCCTTAAAAAACCCAAATTGGCAAACACAATGCGTCCTGTATTATTTTATAGGAAAATGTAAAACAAAAACATATGATTTGAGAACCAAAAAAAGAATTAATATAAATTTTAAGCAACACATATGCAAAAAAAACAAGGATAGAAAAAGTTTATGTAAAAGGAAATTAAATTTTGATTAATTATTGAAGTAAATAATGAAGATGATTAATTATTGAAGTAAATAAAAGAAAAATTAGTGTAAAAGTGGACTTCATTGACGCAATTAAATAAAAAAAAAAAGAATTGATTAAATGTGTGCAGATACGGACATGGAATTGTTTCAACTATAAACGTAAATTAGATGAATAACTCGTCATTTCAAATAAATTGTCTTTATATTTTTTTCTTTTCATTTTATTTACTTGTATACATGCAAAGCCCTACTACTTACTTATCTATTTTCATGAGTGCAGTACACGAAGCCCTTCAAGACCCGATGTGTATGTTTGTGCTGAGTACGCAGACGTAAGTATTATGTGAACAGGAGTAAATGAATTAAAAATAGATTGTAACTACAGATTTGTGCAGACACGATACGATAAACAATGCAGATACGAAATACAAGTTATAAGTTGGCTCCCTAGCCCCATAGATGGTCAGAGAATGCCCCAAGGTAGTTACAGCATAGAACGGAGTCATTAAAATAGTTTACAACAGAATAAGCCGACTTTAAACAATACCAACATGTTACAAAACAGGACAAGCGAAGATCGGAATTAAAACTTAAAGATTACAGGCAGTGGACAAGTATCAAGGCAAAATGCGAAAGAAGTTTCATCGGAAATGCATTATTAGAATATACATAGTTTGAGTGGCAAGTATTTCCAGCATACCGTAACTCGAACTATAAGGGACCGCTCGAAGCAGCTGCTTCCAATCCTGGGAACGGGAATTCTGGGAAATCCAATGGGAGCATGGAGTCCTGGTAGATCGACTAAAGAAAAATACGGAACATACTTGTAGAAGTTGATCGTATTTTATAACCCTAAAAAAGAATAACAGGTTACGATATAAGGTAAACTGCTTAAGGGTACATCCAAGAAATCGCTTGGCATGTTCAGAGATGTGTGCTCATCTGCGTAGGTTATAGACATAACGCACTATATGCACTACGACTTAGTACAGAAAGAACACAAGTCGTAGTACCGGAAATAAATAAAAAATAAAGAGAAATGGAATGAAGGAGAACTTCTAGCACATTATCGGTAACGTAATAACATATAGTAAACGGTCTAACAATTGTGGGTTCCTCTTGATGATTTCTAATAAACCTTCTAAAACATGAGCACCTATTGGTCTTTCAGCATTTGTATTAAGCGATGCCTTAATTGCTGTCGCAATTTCTTCCTAAATCTCATTACAAATTTCGATATTCATTAGTGTTAATGAAAACGGATTATGTCTCGAATCCTTCCATCCACCATCCATAACCTTTTAAATTAAATGAAGATCGTAATAACTATTATAAAATTGCTTTTATTGCAAAAAATTTTTAATTTTTGCAATTAATTATAAAAAAATTATTAAACTTTACAATTCAAATTACTAAATTAAAAAATTTACATTTCACTAAAAATTTAAATATTAAAAGTATTAAATTAAAAAATTTTTATATATTAATTCTCATTTTGCAATTAATCCGTTAGTGCATTTGATATTATTTTGGTAATCATATATAACAATAATGCTCATTCGGATTACGAAGTTGGGATATATTTTGCCGTTAATATCATTAGAATTAATATGGCGTATAAAAGCTTTGGCTCTATCTACCTAATAATCAGGATCTGTCCTTTTGCCAACGTCTGTAGAATTTTATTATTTTGCGCATAGCTCTCTTGAATCGATTTATAGGCAGACGTAACAAGATAAGCGAAGTGCCTTTCTATGTTCATATCAGCAAGTCGTTCTTGATTTCGAAAATGTATATTTTCAGCTGTTTTCACTAGATCGGATATATAACGTAATAAAATAATAATAAAAATAATACAAAGATATCTTAATAATCTAGCTTAAATTAAATATTAATGTTTTAAAAATAATGAAAAAAAAAAATTTGTCATGCATACTATCTCACTCTAGTAAGTTCTAATTTTTACCCTAGAAAGTTCTAATTTTTATCCATGCCTTCCTCTTTGTATTCTCACCAACGGTTTTGTATTTCGAAATATTGTATTGTACACCGTTGCTATGTGCATATCCCGTAACATCGTCGTAAATCGAAACAAATATTTTCGACAAAAACCTAGTGAGTAACGTCACCCTAAATCCAAGAAGTAAAACTTTCATATTTCACTAAATACGTTAGGGTAACGTGGTCATAAATCGAAAAAAATAAAATTTTCGTTTTTCGCCTTAAGTCGACAAAAATAAAATTTTGGTTTTTCGTCAAAAACGTTTTTGGACGAAAACCTAATATTGAAGGAATGATTATTGCGATATTTGCCGACTGGACACGTTTTCATTATTTCAATTACTAATCGACAAAAAAATAATTAAATTAGAAGTAAACTTAAATATATAAATGTCCAAAAAAATATAAATGTCCAAATTTAAAAAACAAATAAATTTGCCATCGCGCTGAAATTAAAAGAAAATACATTTTTTTAAAGAATATATACATATAATCATATTAAAAAGCAAGGACTATTGAATATTAAATAATATGAGTACAAAGCAAAATCGAGGACATGAAGGACTAGACGACAGTGAAAAAACATATATAACAAGACGAAAAGTTTATTATACTGAATACATTGAAAATGCAAACTTATAGCTAAAAATCAAAAATTTGCGTTAGCTTTTTGTTTTGTTTTTAAAGAAAGAGAGTGAAAGCTTACCTTCTCTTCCTTTACTTTTCGTAAGGTACATCTTCCCAAGGCTAGAACAAGATAGAACATCGGCAATATATATTTGAATATCACGGACTTTCCGAGATAATACTTAAAAAATCTAAGTCTGCTAAGATCATTCTGCTGACGTAAGAGTTGTAAGTTTATTCCCTTTTATATTTATTTTTCTTCTTTTTTTATGTTTAAGAGAATGTACTAAGCCCGTTAACAAATAAGGCAATGATGATATGACAAAAAGTTGTAATCAGTTGGATTTCAATACTATAAGATAGAGTGTGTAGATATGTAATATGGGCTTTTATAATTGTTAGTCCTTTGCAATTTATAGATGACGGCGAAAGTATATGATAAAATGCTCTTTTATTAGGAGGCAGAAATATAATTGTAATCCACTCTGTACCTATTTTCTGGAAATTGAATGATTACTGGGTTTGGCTGTTTAGAAGTAATAAGCAACACACAGAGCACAATTAATTAGTAATGTTTCAATTAAATCGAAGAAACGAAAATCACTTTTAAAGGAAACCAGCTGCTTGAGATGTGCAATGTTGCCAGCAGCAAAATGAATCATTTTAAAAGAAAATTACAGCAACTACGAGAATCTCTCAGCTCTCCGATTTCCAACGAATGTACAACAAAGTCAGTTGCAAATTCACTTTTGAAAAGTAAAAACATTTCTTACACTGATTTTTTAAAGATTTTTTACAGAAGTTATAATATCAACTATTTTATGACAGTGACAACTACATAATTCATCATTGATCAATAAATCAAGTTTTGAATACGACGGCCCACGCCCATTTTTAAGTTTAAAGCAATCAAATCGATGAGGTAAATATGTCATTTTCAAGTAATTAAAGCAAGCCTCTAAAAGGTTTTAAACTGGGTTTTGGGACGTAAGCCTGACTAGTCATCAAGCATAGTCATCAGCATAAGGAATGTACAGCAAAGTCAGCAAAGTTAATTTAATTCAATTTATTTTTCACCAAATTCAAAAAAATTCAAACATTTTTGGAATTAAAAATTTTTCTTCTTTTTTAATAAAATTATTATATAAATATTATTTATATATATTATATAAAAAGAAGTAAACACATATTTCTTACTACTGACTTTTTTAAAATCTTCATTTATACATGCATTTCACACAAGTTTTAGTTATTAAGCATATTTTAAATTATATAAAAAACTAACCGCAACAAATAAGCTGATTTTAATAAAATTCTAATTAATATTCCTGAAAATACAAATATAAGACATAATATAATTCTGCAAGCTCATATTATATATCCTTTTCTATAAACAAATTAAATATTCTGTAAATAAACCAAAATTATTGAAATTATTAAAAACAACATAACTTATTGCCTATGCAAGGTTCAGTTTTGGTTTCGTTTGCTTATACAGACGCAACGTAATAACGTAAGAATTCGCATATACATTTTTAAATGCAGTAAGTTAAGGTGGCCATGACGCCACTTTATAAATAAATAAAATTATACAATATTTTTCTTCCGTTTCCATTAATAATCATTTTAATATTGTTAACATTGTATTTAGATTGACGACACTTAATATTCATATTATAAATATTAAGGTTATTTGGATGTTCAGATTATTCTGATGTGTGGCAAAATGTTGATGGTACACGTTGGGTTATGTCCTAAGTAAATTTTTGTGTTATTTTTGTTGAATATTACAAAAAGTTTACAAACATTTCCAGCGACAACCAAAACCGATCATATAGTAATATACACATTGAGGCACAACAACAATAACTGAAGGACTTTTTAAAGTTTTTTTTGTTTTCGGTTTTTATGTTACATTCGAATTATAATTCCTTTTTAATTAATTTTTTTATTGTCCAACAAAATCTATTGTTGTTGTTACTTTTTTATTGTATGTACTGTTTTCTAAACATGAATTCTACTCTCCTTAAAACCATGTATTCGTGCGTGTAATGCTTGCCTGGTTGCTAACCACCTTGTTTTATTTTATTTTGACCATTACTTAATCCTCTTCCTATGCCCCGTTTTTTTTTTCTTTTATTGTATATTTTTGGGCGATTTATTTACTCGTTTAAGTATATGAGAAAACATAAATCAAAATTAAATTTGTTCTCCTTGCGAAAAATTGCACAAAAAAGAACTCCGTTGTTAAAATTACTTCTGTTAGAAGACTTACACAAGCAACAGTTGGATTTATCTCTCATATCTCTCAATTATTAGGCTTAACTCTTTTCGTTGCATGACAGTTTCTCAAGATATGAGAATGATTTGAGAGAGATATGAGAATAGCTCAGCTGTTTTTGTTTTTTGTCATCAGCTTAACAGTAAGTATTATCAGCTTAACAGTATTTATTATCAGTAAGTGTCATTTTGCCGACGGCATTACAACTTAACAGTAAGTATTATCAACTTAACAGTATTTATTATCAGTAAGTGATTGCAACTTAACAGTAATTGTAAAAAAAGAGTGTGTTAAAAAGAGTGTCTTAGATGATTACAGAGGGGTTAAATGGACATTAATTAAAAACATATTGCAGACACACACCAAAGTAGTGTTGTTCAGTTGTTCGTTCAATCCAATGTCATCTTGAGTGTCTAAAGAAAGAAATAAAACGATTGCTTAATTCATTTTACATAAGACAATTTTGCGTGTCCCATATCTTTTCAGCATGTCCATACTACCAAATCCATGACTAAGATCTAAAACATCGACTACACACCAGGCAACGTACAGAAACAGCGTCACTAGAATTATAATAACAACGCATATGCCGTGAAGCACAGAGTTATTTACAGAATTTTAAGAAATTATGTTTTACAAAAATGTATAGAACTGAACTACAGTTTGAATAACATGTGCTTCATTGTAACAAACATTGACTTTTTTATGTTTTTTCTAATATTTTCACTTTCTACCACCCTGTATGATTCGTATTCACAAATTGTGACATCTCTGTTCATGAATTGCAAAGAGCAACAAACAAGCAAAAACAACAAAAAGAACAATAAGCAAAGCAAAACCAAAAATATTTCATCTTACTTTACTCGTAACTAACGAACGAACGGGGTGTTTTCCGTGTTAAAAAGAAAATTGGGCGAAAATTCGATGCAAATAATCTCAAAAGTTATTTAATTTGAAATAAAATAAAGTTTAAACAGTCCACTTCAATGTGTTGTGAATTAATCAAAAACCTGAAAATTTCCCCGCAGGCAAAATAAAAATAATTGGAAATTAATATTACGGGAAAAAATTGTGACAAAGCGCAGAAAAAATTTTTTACACCTTTTTTGCAAATCTTAAAGCAAATACAATAATAAAATAGAAATATTTTTAAATAAATTAAAAATTTCTGCATTCTTCGTCAAAAGTCTGTGTCTCTGTGTTTGTTTCTCTGTGCAAAAGTTTTTGTGTGTAGCGCCGTAAGTGCAAAAAAAATTGATCAAAATGATTCGTCTGAAACATTTTTGCTATTCAATTAATTTTAATTGAAAAGTAAAGAAAAAATTTAATAATTCTATACCGAAAAGGTACTTAATTGAAAATTAAAAGAAAAATTTTTAATATTTATATATATATATTTGCATGCGTTGAATGCATTTCACTTGTTACTACTTTGCATTATAAAGCTTTTTATTTCTTTCTTAATGATTTTATTCTCTCCTCTCTTGTTTTGATCACAGTTTTCTCATCGCTTGACATATTGCTTGCGTCAGCCGGACTGATTCAACCGGCTTTTCTTTTCTAAATAAGAAATTTGCTATTGTTGTAGCAGATACTCTCTATTCGTCTTGATATTTTCATGGTTTTTTTGTTGCTGTTGTTGTTTTTTTTTTGTTTTTCTGTCACACACATTCATGCACACATATCGTATTTTCATGGTCACGTGATATCTTCTTATTTAATGATATGATAAATTTAGGCATGTGTTTGTGTGTGTGTGTGTGTGTAAGTTTCTTATGCAAATGTTTTCTTAGTAAAATCTATCCTTTCTTTTAAGTCTATACTTAGAAGAAAGATAAAATATAAGATAGAGAAAGGGTTTGATTATTAATTTCTCTCGCTTTCTCTCTCTCTCTCTCTCTCGCTCTCATTCTTCCTTTTTTGTCACGCTTTTTCTCTAGTGGTAGCAATAAAAAGCGAGTAAATGGAAAACTGTTTAAAAGTAAATTGAGACGTTTGTTTTTAAATATAAGTAGACGTGGCAGAATTTATGTGATAAATGAGTAAATCTGCTTTCTTGGACTTGGACTTTTTGCTCAAATTTTTGGTATTATTTTTGGCTTTTGTTTTCTTTTCTCTCTCTCTCCCTCTCTCTCTCTCTCTCACCTTTAAAAATCGATAGATTGATTGATAGATTTCATTGAATCTAAGACATAAGGTGAATGTAATTTACAATCCATTCTGGCAACATTTCAATAACAAAGACAGACCATAATCTTCGTAGGTAAATGCAATTGTCAAAGCTGTAACGTATTTATGTTTAATCAATTAAGTTTTCCGGACTTATGATGAAACATTGCTTGGAAAATTGGTTCTTTAATAAAAAAAGAAGGAAAAATCTTACACGCATCCGTTGATTTACACGGTGGATGCATTCTTTGAAAAATCGCGTAAGCTGAAACTTTGTAAAACGAGAAATAGTATTCGAGGAAAACAGCAACATTCATAGAAAGTCATGCCCAAACCGTCAATAAGACGAAAAAGAAAAAAATATTGAAGATAAAATGAGCTAAAGATTAAATGAAGTGAAGAGGATTGGTTCATTGACGCGTAGAACTTATGTTTAATGGTTGCTTTCTCCTCTTGCAGTGCTAAAAAAGATAATAAGGAAAAATTAAAAAAATTTTTACATTCAACCAAGTTTAAATACAAATAGATGACATAAGAAAACTAGAAAAATAGAAGGAGAAATGAAGCAAAAATTTTCCTCCAGTCGAAATCGATATATTCACATGTTATAGATTGGTTTGGACTGGAATGATATACCCGTCCCGAAAACCCGTCCATTTGACGAGTAACTTTTGGGAATCGTCCCAATTGCAAAAATGACGAAAGGAAAGTTAAATTTGGCCCCTTTCTTCTATTCGATCCGCGAATACCGAAATGTTCGCCAGAACTAACTGCATTGTTGGTGGAAAAATTGCCCCAATGGTTTTACTAATACATACAAAGTGAGCGATAAAATATTAATTACAGCTTATTTCCGATTTATTCCAAAGCACATTGGATCGTGGGTTAGCGACATTTTTGCGCTTGTTTTTAAGAAGGTTTCTAATCAATAGTTGCAAGGGCTAATGTTTTGTTTTTCCGCTGGTAAAATTAGAGGTAGACGTATTTCTTCCGCTATTTCAACCTTTGCACTATTGAGAGAAATTTGGAATAACAAGTCCTCGGCACGCAAACAGGCGGCCAAAAAGCTTGAAGCCCACGTGCGAAATGTTTAAAAACGGCGAACATTTTGATGGTCATAGCAAACATTCTTTCGGATTAAGATTTCTTTCAATTGCGACGCATTGTACAATTTTTAGCATGTAGTAGCCACTTTAGAAGCCTGTTCCAAAAGCTAAACATATTTGAAATTTCGCAAAATTGAAATAACACTGAACACGGGACACAACTAAGAACAGGTCAACAGATGAATCTGGGACACGACTAACAACAGGTCACAACCAATTGAAAAGAGACAGGGAGAACGCGCAGAAGTTTGTATCTGTTCCTCTTTGTCTAAAGATCTAAATGTTCCATGTTCACCATTGCAATGCAGAAAGAGAATAAAAGTTTTGAACGCCAAAATGGCCATCGAGAATATAAACAATTTATGGAAAGATCGTAGGATATATTCTTCTCTATCTGGCCAAAACTATGCAAGAAGGTCTCGTTATCTTCACTTCATTCTTCATTTTGTAACCTCATTTTTCTTCTTCTTCCTTTTCATTTTTCATTTTATTTTTGAAGTTTTAGGAAAATTTTCAATTAACTTTTTCTCAGAAGAATTCATTGACTGCAACGTATAGTGCGTTTTTTAATCTTACTTTAGCTAAAGTTCATTAACCATTTTCATTACGGAATTCTTCGAATTCGACGAATGAAATCGGTGAATGCACATCGACTTGTGTACGTTAATGCGCAGGTTGGCAAGTTTTTATTATGTAACATAAATAATGCAAACGTTTCTAGAACATATTGTTTACTTAACTTTTTAACAAAACAACAAAATTTATGAAATATGGAAAAGGAAAAAAAAAAAAAGAAGAAAAATAAACGAAAATTAAACATCAGCAAATTCATGCGTAATACGTAATATAACCACTGAAGCGCAATGTTTTATTAATAAAAAAAAAAAAAAATTCAATTTTTTATTTTGAATAAAAATAAATTCTTTTTTCCTCCACTTTTTTTTTTTTTTTCTTTTTATCACAGAATTTCTGTCCCTTTCTCTTTTTCTTTCGTTATACGATTAAGCGAAAAAAAAAAAACAACTTCAACGACACAACATAAGTTCTTCTTCAGCTTTCAATAAGAAGAAAAATTCTTTCCAATACAAAATTCATTCACATAGATTTTATAGCATTGTAGCATTAGTGGATAGCCGGGTGAGTCTTCTTGGTGGCTATATGAATTTTCGTTAGTGTTAGTGTTAGTTAGTGATAGTGCGGTGCAAATATATCTCAAATGTTGGTTGCTTTGCACATAATTTAGTTTTTTTTTTTTCTTTCTCATAATTTTCGTATAAATACTCGGGAGTTGTAATCTGAACTTCTCAGTTATGCTTGAAGAGCTTAAATGTGAAGGTGATTTTAAGATATAACGGTAAAAAGTAAATCAATAAGTATTCGTTTTACATCAGAGAGAAAAAAAACAAAAACAAAAGAAAAAAAAGTGGAAAATTTTTTACTACAAAAGTTTTTATGAAATTATGATCTTTGGCAAATGCAGGTAAAGTGAATTATTTAAAAATGTTTGTTTGTCGCGTTATTTGCGCTCGCTTATATTGAAACATTTGCTTCTGCGCTCATTTTCATTTACTCTGGTACTAGAAGAAGACTCAGTTACTGTGAAAAATAATATTTTTTATTTTTTAATTTTCTTAATCTTTTATTATTATTTATATTAAAATTTTCTCAATTTTCATATATATATATATATATATATATACAATACACATACACATATAGGTCTTTCAAAACTCAATCAATTCATTAAATCTTTGTAACAATTACCACAAACAGTAAAGTAACCATAAATAAAACAATTAATGTAATGCGGTCTTAATTAGGAGAATGAAAACCTTGTGCAAAACCGGCATATAAAACTTGCCGCCGACGCCGACACATAGAAACATTAGTTTTTGAAAACATAGCAAAAAGAAACCGGCACATACGTGTATGATGCATGAAAGACACGATATGATGCCCCGTCGCAGAGAACTTTTTTGCAAAAACCAGACCATATGACAACAAACTAACAAACTAAAATAGAAGGAAAAAAAAAAAAACCTCACCAAAAGCAAAGCTTGCAAACTGCATTCGAATGTTGCGATACTGATACGCGTAAGCTTATGTGTAAGATAACAGAAACTAATGCCTTCGTAATCGATAAAGAGTTCTGTTTAAAATTGCATTTAAAGCTAGAGACAGAGAGAGAGAGAGAGAGAGAGAGAGACAGACAGAGAAGGAGAGCAGAAAATCGAGAGAAATCATATGCTGCAACAAAATGAAATGTTATTGCATTGTTAGACGTCTAAAAAGTACTGACACTTGGAAAAGACTGAGTGACTGAACAAACTGATTGCTATTATAATACAATCGAGAAGAAATCGAATTGAATGTGTGGACGTTTCATATAATTCCTCTGATTAATTCGCAAATATTGTAAACAATTTTGAAGCGAAAAGCTATTTACCTAATGGTTAACGTGATCGAGAACTGATCTCTCAGGAATGGAAAATATATTAATAAATATTTTCCCTTCAAAGCAGAGTAATGATTCTGTCATGTCTGTCCGTACGTCAGCTACTGCGAAAGCTCTGATCGTTGAAGTTGATAGTCTAACTAACCTAACTGCTTAACTAGCGTGTGGTTTGAATTTGGAGATGGGGAAAACAGTAGTGACAATATTGATAATTAATTTTGGAAAGAAATGTCTGCCGTACATCAATTTAGATGTTCGCTTGCTTTTTATTTATTTACATGATGATAAGGATAACAGGTGTTATGGTATTTCAGAAAATTGTCCTTTTGCTTTGCATGCCAAAGAAAACCATATCCAAAAACTAAGACCTTTCTTTTCTCTTCTAATTTACAAAAAAATGTAGGCATGGAACTTGAAAGTTTAGTGCGGAACTTATCCAAACCACGAACTGAATTCACCCTAATGAGCAAAATATTTCAAAATTGTTTTACTTTTGATTGATTCTTTCAGTTATTTTATTCAATTCTTTTTATACCCACCACTGTAAGATGGCGTGGTGATCTAATACCCCAAAGGAAGCTTCAGAGATGCTATAAAGTATATATATTCTTGATCACCGTGAAATTTTGAGTTAATTTAGCCATGTCTGTCCGTCTGTGTGGAGTCAGTTGGGACTCTCTCGGTCGCAAAAATTAAGATATCGTCTTCAAATTTGTTAGAAATATGGGAAGTTTTTGCACGCAGGTTGGTATTGAAAATTGGCCACATTAGTTAGAGCAGAGCGGCACAGTGGAGCGTAAACTGAACACAACTCAATTATTTTAATAAAAATTTGTAGGTTTTTGCTCCTTGTTTGAAAATAAGTTCGAAGGTTGAAACTTTCCACATTTGCTTTACGAGACACTTTACTCTTTAGGTCAAAACTACCTAACTACATGGAACTAATCGGCCGTGTCCACATAAAGTTCTGAGTAATTAAATTTTATTTTTTTCACTTTTTTGAGGTTTTATTTCTATTATTTATATATATTTTATACATTCCTCAAATGAAGATATATTATCTGCCTAAAATGGTTTAGTTCTAAAATGAACATGGTAGACGCCGCGACATGGTGGATTCCTTTATTCTTAATAATAGCAACGTTATGGTTACCAAATAAAAGAACCTGAAGAGTAGAATGCGAAAAGCATAGTGGGGAGTATGCGAGGCATGGCCCCCCGCCGAGTATGACTTTCTTGCTGGTTTATATTCAGACTACTATGCGTGACGATCGCACATCTATAGATGGTGTTTTTCCCGACCCTAACTTGGTTAAGCAACCTGCTCATCTACAGATGGTAGTAATGCTTAACAAAACGAAAACCTTTAGGATACAATCACATCAGAAACAAAATGTGATTCATGCAATAATATAACAAAATAAAGCATCCAATCAAAAGGCCTTCTGTCATATTGCATATACACTACAAACAATTTCTATTAGAACAAGATGGAGCGCTAATTCTAGTAAACCAAGACGATGGTAGGTTAAAGTTCATTCCATATCTCCAATAGGTAAACTTATTACGAGAATTGTTTCTTTCTATACTAAATTTGTGGAATTTTGATAGTCATACTCGGAAAATTTAATTACATAAGCAAATGTTTACCGCATTGGTGGTGATAAGTGTTAGCAGTAGAATATGTATTGAAGGTTCCCTAAAATACATTGTACTTCGTGATTGCAAATATGATGCATTGTTGCTGCAATGTATTTAGATAATCAACTTTTGTCTTTACTGCATACATATGTTCATTGACAAGCGGTACAAATATATAAACAAAATCTATTTAACGAATTTTTCAGCCATCATAAGATTTTAGGACAGTAATGAAATATATGCCATGTCCTCTAGTAGTTTTGTGCACACACGATAACTGTGCATGTAACGCATTCAGCTCTTAAGATTTTGATTTAATTTAGCCATATCCCTCCGTACGTCTTTTTTATCCAAATAGTTATTAAGACCAGAAATTGGGATCATTAGGGAATTGGAAAATCGTCAGGACAGATAGAAAAAATTATGGAAATTCTTATAATACGAAACTGCGGAAGAGTAGTGTTAGCTGTAGGCACACCTTTAAAATTTTCTTTAACGGGTTTGTTCCAAAAAAATCTTTGATGAACTAAGCTCAAAAGATCTGAGCAAAGTGAAAACTTTTCCTTCCTCTCAGGCAAAATAATACTCTTGAATTCAGGATTAGGTTTAAATAATTTCCCCAGCTGAAAAAGCCATCGTCTTGTCAGCAAAGCAAACAAAAACAAATTTTGTAATTTTTTATACAGTGGGCCCTCCTCTAACACGATAGTCTTATTGCGTGTTATATAAATATATGTGGTACTAGTCACTTACACATATATGTAGATATGTATAATTTATATATGTAACATTGTATATATATAGTTATATATAATTTATAAATAAATATATAAATAGTTGGTTATTAGGTATATTTAGATATATATATATATATATATTTTTTTTTTTTTTTCTGGTCGTTGATTAATAGGAGTTCGTTTTTTTCAGAAGATATGTACAAATACTTAGCAATAGCATAATATTTTCTACCTCTTTTTTATCGACTTAATCTTTATATTGACATTTGGAGCTAAAATGTAATAAAATCGTAGTATCTTTTTCATCCTATACGAACCTTTTCAGGCGTGTTTTGCGAACACAGTTACAATGCCTCCCACATATTATGCGAGTCGCTCTTGTGTTGACATCTCTTATAGGGAGATCTAGACAGAGTATCAGGCATTACAATATAGAATTATAACATGGTAAATGTCCTTAGGTGAACCAAAAAGACCCTTAGCTGGTAATCAATTAAAAGCTTTTTCGAAAAGGTCTTGAGCTAGTTATACAAACCCGGTGATGCTGCGAGTTTAAAACTGTGTTCAAAAGTACTTTTTATCTTTGCCTGCTTTGCTGCTTCTCTTCTGTTATGTATGCAGTGCGCATTGCAGCACTTTGGCTGTGGAGATGCTGTATGTATGTGTGTACGAAGCGAATGCAAATAAACTATTAGATAAAAAAAAGAAAGAAAGAGAGTAACGCATTAAATTGACAAATTGACTACGATGAGAAGCCTAAAAAAAGTTTAATTTTTTTAAATAATTTTTTTCTTTTACAAATAACGAGATTTTAGCGTTTTTTGTGTCACTAGAGATATGTTTTAAAGATTTTCTTCATAATGTTTCTAAACAGAATATTAGTAAAGCTTTTAGCTTCGATGTTATTAAGAGAGGAGAGAGTTTCCCTTTCTCTCTCTCTTTCTCTCTGTCTCGCTCTCAATTCATATATTAACAAGAGCGTTCAGCTTATGTTGTTGTATGTTCGCGCTTACATGATTGTTTACATTACCTCGACTTAACGCCTTTTTCTCCTTTGTATGTGTCGTCGTTGTTGTTGTTTTTTTTGTTGGTATTCTACCAAACCATTCACTTTATTTGCCATCACAAATCTCAGTACCCTTCTCAACAGCTTTTTTTTTTTTGTTTTTTTTTTGATTTTTATTCATTTGCGCTTTCATTTCTTTTCCATCATTGATTTTCCTTCTAATACGCTGTTTATTATTGCATTGCGTTGCGTTGCGTTCGCCTTCTCAGTTCTCTGTGTGTATCTCATACTTTCTTATATTGTCTATATTTCCAGAATTTTCCGGCATTACATATTAAAACCTGCTGTCGAACAGTTGCAACGGTTCATAGCAAGTGCCGCAATTTAAAATTTTAAGAAGAAAAAGCAAAAATAAAAGCAAAAATAATAAAAAGCAGAAGAAGAAAAGAAAAAAATCCTTTAGTTTTATATATTCATTCGTAAATTGTATTTTATTTATTTCCCTCGCGTAAAAAGTAAAAAAAAGAAAAACTCTATCAAAATGTCGCGCTTAAGTAATTTATTGTATTGCCTTTTAAATGGTAATTTAAAGACTAAAAAGTTTATGTGATATTGGTTGAAAAGTATTTTTTGTTTTCATCTCAATAAAAATTCTTAAAGGACGAATTGATGAATGAATCTTAAACAAACTTAAACAGAAGAAGAAGAAGGTTTCTTATTAAAGAGGCTGTAAAAAAAAAAAAAAACAAAAACAAGTTGGAAGACGGACAATTTTCGCAATTTGCGCAACGAAACCTAGAAGTTTCTCATGCTGTGAAACCGTTCTACGTCAAGTCAACTAAAAAACGAAAAAAAAAAAATAATAAGTAGAAAGGGAAGAAAATTTGTGCGATCACAAAAAAAAAAAACCGGAACCAAGGAAATTTAGTTCGTTTTTTTTTTCTTCTTAAACCGAAAAACCTGCTAGAGTGAACATCTACAGTTAAAAAAAAAAAGAATAATTAAAGTTAAAATAACTATAGAATGTATAAAGTATGGCACATTAAAAGATAGTTTTCGCAATTGTCGCCACCGCCGTCGAAAAGTGACAGTTAAACTGCCTACCCTTGCATAAGAAACGATCATTAAAGCAATTGCTCTCTTTCTCGTTCACTCAAAACTTTCACTTTAAAAAACTTTAATTAACTAATTAAGAGAATCGTTTTATTAGTAAAACGAAAGAGAGAAAAAAAACCGTTTATTGTGTTTTCCTTTTCTTTTTTTGATTTTTGAAAAAAAAGAGTTCGTTTTACTTTTTAAGTTTTAATCCGTTTATAATAAGAAGAAGAGTAAAGTAAAAGAATAAATTACTTTACGTACGTAAGTGTCCTGATCACGCTTCCTTTTTAACTCAATAACAGAGTGAAACGTTTTGTTTGCAAAGTCGTTATTGCCTAATGGCAAGTAGTTCGTTCAATAAAACGAGACACAGGCGCAGATTGGCTGCGATCTCGTTTCTATCGAATATATCATTAGATGGCACACATAGGGATACTAAACTTGGAGCAACAATTGGCATCTGTGGCGCAGCAGGTGCAGCCTATAACGCAACGGCAACGGGATTACAACAACGTCGTAGAACAGCAAGTGTTGCCAGTGGTAAAACGCAACCATTACGTGGGGAAGGCGGCGTTAGCGGAGCAGGAATCGGTTTTAATGGATTCTCTGACAGTAATGTCAGCATTTCAAATTTGGAATTGGAATTATTCGGTCAACAATATCAAGCAAATGGCGATTTATTACAACAACAACAACAACAACAACAGCAGCAGCAGCAACAGCAGCAGCAACAGCAACAACAGCAGCAAAATTTTTATGGGAAAACACCAACGCAACAGCGACAATATCAACCTAATCATAAACGCAATGGCAGTCTTGGCACCTGTTCATTTTCATCGCGTACCGCAACCGCGTTTCAGCAAACGCATAGCTGCTCTCAAGCCATTATCGGTTCGGATTATCAATTGGATTTATCCGGTACTTCCTCGGATGGCTGCAGCAGCGGCGGTGTCGGCATTGTTGGCGGCGACGGCAGTAATGCTAGCATCGATGGTGATGGGCATTTTAGTGAAATTGAAAATATGGGTCACAACTTGATAAATGCTCGGCCAGCAAGCGCTAAGAGCGATGGTACAGATATGCAACAACAGCAAAAACAGCAAAAACAATCAACAGCGATATCATTGTTGGTTAGAGCTGGCGACAAAGCATCTAAAATTGTGTCTGTGGCCGAGAAACGTAATGCTAAACGTTCAGCCACCTCGTCTTCGTCAACAACAGCTTGCAACGGTGGGAGCGGTAACAAACAGCGACAGCATCAGCAACAGAAGCAACATCATCATATCGCTGGCGGTAGTGGTTCAGGAGCCGAAAGTGGCAGCGATTCAGATAGTGTTAAGATACCAATGAAGGTATCCAGTATAGGTGCAGGCATACTAATGCCGTTACGTGAACGGTGAGTAAATTTGAAAAATAATTCTAAAAGCAGTCGCTAAACGACTCTTTTTTTTCCTTTTGTGCGAAAGTTTAAAATTTAGTATTTTCCTTAGAATTACGTACATACAGATCGATATGCGTACCTTTATCGACGCGTGTGTGCATGTATGTGATTCTTTTCTATGTATTCTTAATGAATTTCATATTTCAAATTTTTCCGTGAAGAACAAACAAAAATTGCAAACAAAAACTTAGAAATTTCGCGTATATTTACAAAATAGTTTTCATGAAACACTGGCGCATAAACAAACATATTATCAAATTATTTACGGCATTTGCAGAAACTGTGCTGTGTATTAAGAAACCTTTCATCAATAATGCTATTAAATAATTTATCGAATCATTTCATTGCAAATGAATTTTTTATTCTCTCCCTGTCATCATATATTTATTTTCATTATAAAAGAAAACTAACCAGGAAACCAAGTCCGTCCGTCCCATTTCATTCCACTAGTAACACTTTGAATTCTTTGAAGCATACGCGTGATCAGCTCAAGTTAGCCATCTATCTCTGGCTGTTCTTGGCTTTCATCTTTGTGCAACCTTGAATTGACTTCAACTTACGGAAACCCAAGGATTTAGTTTTTTCGTCTCCGCGTGCTTCTAGCTAACTTAATCCGGTTGTCAAGTTAAAAGCATATTCTGTAGGCAAGTTTGTCGTTTTCTGCTGTGAATCGAGGGATCCCCCCGATCGTGCGCAATGTTAGACGATACTGAATGATGGAACAAGCTGTTGATCCGACCTCGTGATGGAGCTACTAGTAGTTGATCTTGGTCCGGTGATATTAAATCAGACTTAAGACGTGTACATGAAAAAGACGTGGAGCCTTCTTTGTACATAACTGTCTTATTAATGGGACAGACCCAATTTCTTTACCCTTAACAAGCGGCTCTCACAGAGTATTTAGAGATTAAATCTCCACCAATTTTATATCAAAATCTTTAGACAACATCGGAAGCCAAAGCTGATCCATAATCGGCGTAATCAGCCAAGAAAACGTTTATCACGTATATCAAAATTTCGTCTACAGATGAATAAAATTTTTACATTCGCCCCTCGCTGGACTTTTGAAAAAGGTTTACCGAAATTAAATTCAAGAGATTTCCATTGCTTATCTTAAAACAGGCTCCTCTAAGATGTTATAATTTTTGATTTAATCCTATTTGCCGGTTCCTTCTAAGTCTGATTCCAAGATGGCGAAAACTTTCTTCATCTTTTCAATTTTAGATTGCCACACAAAAATTCCAATAAACTGTTGTATATTATATTTTAGAGCTAAGCAAGTTGCAAAGTCATCTACGCCTGGATATCCGATCCACCGCCAAGCCCATAAAATTTTGTTACTCAAACTCAATTTATTATATGTCTCTTTGACAATAAGCGGTAGCCCGAGACAAACTCAATATTTTATGAATTATCCGGTGTATATATATATATACATAGTTGATATGATCAACTACTTAGGGGAAGCCCGCTATACGCGTAACGCGGTGACGGTCAAAAACAAGCGACGAAAACAAAAGAAATAGGGAAGTGGTGGCCGCAACCTAGTGGACCTGTGCCCAATCGCTCCAATCGTATTATGGCTTTACCGACTGACTACTCACTGCAGCCACGACGAAAGTAAATTCTACCGCACTAGGGCTTGAATCCGCGAACACTCACTTGGTAGTTTCCATTCTTACCTACTCAGCTACTCATGCGAATATGTTATAGGGTCACAAGGAAAATTTTTTGTTATGTGTCCGTCTTAAAGATGTGTTAGTATAAGATGTATGAGGCGTCAGGCCAAATTTAAAATTCATTCTTTGCCTTTCCGTAGAAGGAAAAAAGGAAAAGGGAGTTACGTTTGTCTTGAAAGAAATCACTCATATACTCTATCTGAGATGATTGTGAGAAAATTGCATCACTTTTTTGTTAATTATGCGGGTGAATGGGTTGAGAATGTTTAGAAAACTTTGCAAAATATTTACGCTAAACTTTATAAGGAGATTGGTGTTCTTAACTACATAATTCAAAGTTTCGATTGAAGTTTCAACATATTTATATATATGTATATATATAAAGAATAAGAAATTCGATTAAAAATTATTGTCGAAAATGTTTTGAGACTTTGGTTTTTGAAGTTTTTCTAGTGCTTGTGGCCACCGGTACAGATTAACCCACTCAGAACTTTACACTGCTGAAGACTCTTTCAACGATCCCTGACGGTTGTTCTCAATTCGGAATGGAAGGCAAAAAATCATTTTGTTTTATTAGAAGAAACGAAGTCACTTCTATCCTTATAGATGAAAAATGAATATATTTGAGGAAAGCTTTAGTTATTCTGTGAATCAAGTCGAACCAAAACAAAGTAACTTAATACGTAGTGAAATTAAAAGCCGCACTGCACTGTCGGATGTTAAATTGCTATTGACTTTGACTTGAATTTTTCGTAAATTTGTATTCATTTCATAAGGTTGTGGTAACACCTTCTAAAAATATATGATTTTAAAGATTATTGAATAAATCAATATTTTAGTTCACTATCAAGTTATACACTGAATCCTGTATACTTCCTATAAGAAAACCTTCGTGAATTTCTTATATAAATGGAAAAAGAAATTATTTAAAGAAAAATTGTTTTTTATGATTTCTTTGTTATGATCGATTGCACTCAGTTTGGTCGCCTACGATATAAATAAAAAAAAAAAAAAAACTGCAGTTTAAAGTTAACCATCGATTTATTTTTCAATTTTTTTTGTGTACCTCGTTTCTACTTTGAGTCACTATTCGCTTAAAGGCCACTTTTCAAAGCCACAGAAACTTCTATTATAAATAAGCTTAGCTACTGTGTTGTCATAGTTCTACGTAGTTGCAAATATTAGATATAATAAAAAAATGCACAAAGATATACACACTTAAACGCACAATTGTATTAAATTGTATAATGCGGTAAATTCATGGCAACCGGCGGTTGTTGACACTTGGAGCTACAATCTATGTATAAAAGTAAATATTAGAAGAGACGCAAACATACATACATACATACATACATACATACATACATACATACATACATACATA
>CCAG010020792.1:0-73493 GCA_001077435.1 Glossina morsitans morsitans
ATATATATATATATATATATATATATATATATATATATGTGTGTGTGTGTGTACGTACGTATATGCATATACATGCATATATATATTCATTTTATACATATTATAGTGCATACAAAACCATACAAAAACAATATGAAACGAGAAGGAGAGAGAATAACAACAATAACGAAAAAGAAAAAACAAAGGATTCGAGGATATTTTCCCACATTTAACTTTCCAGAACTTTCTATAAATAATTGCAAGGTCATCTGCGTCGTTCTCGAACAATCTATATTTACGCAGTTGCAAGCATTTACTTGCCTATATATATATATGCAGTTATGCATTAATGCTGGATAGCTAGATAGGTAGATATTTTTGTCCCTTCACATTCCTTCACTTGTAGTCGTCCTAGTGCACATTATAACTTTTTGTGCTTTTTTCAAAAAGCAAAAGATGTTTTCACAAAATATATCTAAAATAATAAATGAAATAATTACTTTACTATAAAAATCGCTTTTCGATTTCTCTTCAAGCGGTTGTGTTTTTATATCACCGAACGCATGCATTAATAGGATCAAAAATATTTACACTTTTTTACATTCATATATATTATCACTTTACATATATATTATATATTCCCTTTTTATAATTTGTCCCAGTGGATATATACAAACGAGAAAGCTTTTCTGCTGCTTAGCAAATATATATATAAATGTATATATATATGTAGAGAGAGAGGCTAAGGATTTAAGCATGCGATTTAAGAGAAAGAATCTTAACTAGAGGAGAATAAAAATTTGTTTATTTATGCATTGATTTTAATTTTAATATTATTATATACCTATATATATATATATATGTATATATATAATTGTTAATATATAATATATATATTTATATTTGTCTCCTTTGTCACGTCCTACCTCAATATGCTTTCAATTGAGTTAATTTCAAACTGTTCTCTCAGTAAATTGATTACATTAGCAGTTGTTGTTGTTGTTAGAGAAAAGCTTTTTATTATGTTTCAAGTTCTGTACAGCAAGTGGATAAAAGATTCATAAAAGATTTATTGCTCTGTATTATGAGTTCTTTTATACCCTCAACAAGCGCTGTACATTAATTTCGTTGTACTATTTGTAACGACTGGTACCGGAACTGAACTTCCGCGATTTTTTCTGGCAGTTCTACTATAAACTCCAGAAATGCATAAAGTTCGCTGAAAAGTTTTATTAATATTAACAAATATGTAAACTGCGTTGTAAATGGTTTTGGGTAAGGAAAGAAATGGCGAGCAATTGTTTCTATAAGTCGAAGATTTCGTTAATGCATCAATGGATCGGTCCATTGCCAAGGTCAAACTTTAAGGTGAATTAATTGCTTATCTTTTCATATGGTTTCATTAGGCGGCTCTAGCCGCTCAAACTCTTGCTCTAGCTTTCCTTTTTTGAAGGTGTAGAGCCCTTTTATTTCCTCTATACTGATTTTAGCTGCATTGTCATTGCAATAGGCAAGAAAACCGCTTGCAGAAAGTAGAGTGACTGAAACAATATCTAAACTTTGCCTCGAAAAATGTGTATTCTTCTGTTTGCCTAAATCGCTTTATTTGCAACTAAAGGTTGGCAGTAAAAGATCAAATTAAAGTAAAGCAGTTAAAAAGTATTCGTAGTTCGTTCATGTATTTTTGTGCCTTGCACCAATTGCGCTACAAGGGCATATTAAGTTTGTGAGCAGGAAGGGCATGAAAAGGATCCACCTCATTTATAACGATCGATTCATAGCCACTTCTTAGCAAGAGAGAGAGAATGTTTTATAGTCAAGAGTAAGTGTTATGCTGTCATTTCATTTGTTGCTGTACTATTAAATACTTTTCTTTACATCGTTCATCTAATGTACTTATGTAATGCAAAACTTTCATTTCAGTTACTTTCGTAAATGAGTTCGAGGAAATGATCCGTAAATGTGCGCCCGAAAGCTGGCAATGCCACTTTTCCATAATTTGCAATGTCTTCACTCTGCCGCTGCCAAGTATCAATAGCCAAAACTCGGCCTTATCGAAATGAAGGTCAAAGAAAATAAGAAATTTTACGGGCGAATATATTCTGTAGTTGTATGTGTTTATTCAGAAAATCTCAATAAATTTTATTAAATAACTAGCGCTAAAGTTAAAGTTGAAAAAGAAGTCTTACTTCTACCAAACTTCTTCAATAACTTGTTTGTTAGAAATCAGAAAATTTTTAACCATAAAAATGCAAATGGTGTTCACGTCAGAAATGACTTTAACTTATGATTTTGCCCCACTAAGAAGAGTGGAAAGCATGATTATCTGAATATTTATGAATATAAATTTTTTTTAAATTCTTACAAGTACTTGTTGTTAAATACATCTAGGTAGGTGTATAACGGTAGAGGCAGACACTATCCCAAGACAGACCAGAAAACTTCATTTCTGTACATATCTTCTTGGGATCAAAGGTTATGAACGATGTTAGCTTCAACTAGAGTCTAACTACATCTCAGTCTAAATATTTTGTATTATTTGATAATGTATGTGATTTTGAAAATACATAACCGGTTCATTTGCCAAATCGATTAACTCTATATTCTGAATTTTTTGTAAATTTTAATGCTAATCCGTTGACGTAAATGACGTCGGTAAACGATGTCTACAGTAGTCCTCCATTCTTAGTAGTACAGAACAAAAAAAAGGACTGCAAACAGTCAGTGATTTCAAAGTGAGCGTCAAAGTACTTGATTAATTCGTTACTATATATATTTAAAGCAATTTTCTCCAATAATAAAGATTAACAAAAATAATAAATGAGAAAATTTCTGTAGCCATTGAGTAATAAATAAATCGTTTATTTTTGAAGCCAATTTATGCTTTAATGTAATTCCCAATTAAAATTTACTTAATGCGCTTAAAAGCAATTAAAAGTCGCATATACATCGAGATCGGTTTCTATCGCTACTAAGCATGCGGTTTTTAGTAACTTTGAGCAAACAATTTTCTCACTAATCTCTACTTTTGGTTTTATAAAGTAAACGCTTTATTAAATGATTCGATTTTATTCAAAAATTACCTTTATTTTGTTTGAGTACACTTTTGCTGCACATCTATCGATATTACCAAAAAAAGTTCAAGGCAGTTTAACGAACTCTTACGTTGTTGCAGAAAAGCTTCGAATATCATGCACTGCAGTAATAAGTTTGCTAAGTGTCCTCTCTCTCTCTCCCTCTCTCTTTTACTCGCTCTTCTTAATTTATAGTTTTCCTCTCTTTCGTTCGCTCTTTCCATTTTATTCTCTCTCTTTACACATATCTCTGTCCTTTTTCGAAGCCACACTTACACTGTTGCTCAATATTTGTTTACGTTTTTAATGGGGAAGAGCCGAATGGAGCATTTTTTCTCTTTTCATGTAAGCAGAAGTTTCTAGAGTTCTTCCGGCAAAATATGCAAAAGCGCTTGACATATTAAAAAGAAACCAAGCATAAATAAAAAATGCATTCGACATGACAGCGGTACGATGGAAACACACATACAGAAAACAAGTTCAAATATTATAGATAGGTAAGGCGGGTCCTTGAGTACTCTATAGCACTATGCTTAAAATTTTCTTGATAAAACAAGAAGAAAATTAAACTGCGTCGGAATCGAATCTTTTCTACCCATCATTGTTTGCGCCAAAAAAAGATAAAACAAGTAAAAGAACAAAATTCTTATGCACTATAATGTGGAGTGGGCGCAGATCAGAATCTTGATTTCTTCTATTTTCAAGTTAAAAATTTTTATCGTAGAGGCATGTGGGCATTGTAGGCGTGTCCTTTGACAAGTTTAGGCCAATGTCAAATTCTTTTGCTAATTTTTAGGCGATATCTTACGCAAACAGACAGATGGACAGACGGACATGTTTAGGTGCATTCAAAGGTTGTAACTGGCCAAGAATTTGTATACTTTATGGAGTTTTTGAAGCTTGTTTCTTCACGTTATGAAGGTTTTTAAAAAAATAACTAAATTTTCATACTCTACAATATTGGGTAGGCGTGGTCAATTTTTTCCACAGATGCTACAGCATCGCCCGTAAAACATGCGCTAAAATGGTTACACATTTATTTACTGTAGTTTATGAGTTGTGAGCAAAAAAGTAAATTTTTTGAAAAACAGAGTTGTGCTCACTTTACGTGGGGCTATGGGCATGTGCTTCGATCGAGTGGCTCATTTTCAATACCAATCTGCATGCAAAAGCTTCCAATTTTTCGGCCAAATTTGAAGTCGATAGCTTCATTTTTGCGGTCAGGAGAATGTTTACAACAGACATTACACAGATGGTCAGGCAGACAGACGGATATGCTTAAATTGATTTAGAATTTAATGTTAATCTATAATCCAATGGGGTCTCTGATGCTTCCTTCTCGGTGTTGCAAACGTTTTGACAAATTGAACATACCCCTCACCTTTCTGTGGTGAGTATAAAAATAACATCTGGTCCCATGTGAAGGAGAACTTTTCACGGTAAGGAACCCAAAAAGTGAACTGGTGCAGTGAAAATTTTACATTTTCGTCAAAGAACACTCGCCACTAAACATTCGGCTTTGTTGCGTTTTAAAGGCAGCTTGAAAAGAGGATTTATCTAACCAATAAAAAATATATACATAGCTGCTCCAGTTTGTAAAAATGGCAACACAATGGAATTGCAAAAATGGACCACTAGTAGTGCAGAGTAAACCACTATTCCAATCCGAATTTCATTATAGATTTCGTTACCATATGAATACTTGTTAGGTGTTTGCAAAAATGTTGATCACTTTCCCACTTGACAAAGGCATTTATTGTGGAAACTTGGTACACTCTTATTAATCGAAATAGTTTCCATCATTTTCTACAACATTTCACAATTTTTGGCAACATGGCGATATCATGTCGAAAGAACTTGTATTGGTTTGGCACCGATCCATCCACCAACGCATCTTCGTACTTCTTCAACTTTGCGTAGCTGCGTGCCAATCAAGTCATGCTGCACCGATCTGAGCAAATCATTATCAGGAGACGTCATGTCTGGTGAGTACGCTGGATGCAGCAGAACTTCCCATTCAAAACCGACAATTGGGATATTATGGAGCAGCATCACCATAAGGCTCTAAACGTATTTGGTGTCCTTTGCCAGCCGATTTCTTCAAATAAACAATAAAAGTAATGAATTTGGAAGAAGAAGAATTTTGAGCGCTCCGTGATTAGCGTCGGCATACACTGAATAAATCAATAATATGAAATGGAAAACTGTTATTTTATGTAGAGGAAGGCCAAACCCATCGAATTCAACCGCTATGTATCCAGATATTTTCCATTTGTTTATCATTTTTACCTGTAAAAATCGCTGATAAATATTTTTGCAACCACCTAATACTTTTGGAAAGGAATATTGTATGCGAGGCAGTTCAAAGAATGGTCTCGTCCGTCCATCTGTCCTTCCGAATTTTCACTCATTTTTGTAGAAAAATATTAAAAATTACAAATTTCTTACATAATATGATTTTATGGGAATGTGGGATGGGGATCTCGCTTAAGTCGAAACAAGGCAGTGTATCAAATTTTTGTCAAAATATCTCGAAATTTACGACCTGTCGGTTGAACACAACAAAATAAATGAACCGACATCAAGCGGCTGGACATCAGTTAAGCAATTAACTATTTTTGACGAGTATACTCGTAATGAAGAGTGTGCGACATTTATCAGTTGTCAGTTCAACGTTAACTGCTTATAGTTGATTCAGAAACTGATTCTACATATAAGGTGTAACAATTATGTTCTATAATGACTTTTTCATTTTCAAAACAGTCCACTGTATAAAGGGAAGCCAGCCCTATTAAACAGATCCTTCACATCAAAGCTATGAAAACAGTTTTGCTTGCAAGATCTATGCTAGAATCTACAATAAGTGGAAGAGTTTGCGAGCTAAATATTTGAAGAGTTGGGTTTAGAAATGCTACCAATAGCGGGAGGGGATAGAAATATCTTTTCTGCTTTTCTGCAATAAGTTCTTTGGGAGAAAGCGTTAAATAGTTGAAAATTGACTTCCCAGCATATCGTAAGCGATTATGGTCGATGCATGATTTTTGTTTATGCACTCGCTCTTGCAACAAACAACGTGCAATTTATCTTCATTTGGCAACTGTCGGCCGTAGGCATACTTTTGGCTATAAGATACGATATACTTTATGCAAGATATTTATTTTTTTGTTGTTTTCATTTTCGCTACAATTTATTCTTTTGCAATTTTTGCTAATTAAATATAATTTAACATACATTTAAAAATACAACACAAACAACATAAAATTTATATGTGTACGCCTGTGAAAGGTATGTGTATACGCGTGTTTATAGCGTATAAATAGTGAAACAGTTTTTTTTTCCTTTTTTTTTTTTCTGAATTAAGATAGAAAATCAGACAAATAAATACGAACCGGCGCGAACACAAGCATAACATTCATCAACATATCAATGGCTAAAAACTAGGTCTTTGGACTTGGTAATCAAGAGTCAATGCACTAAAGAGTTTGCCAACGCAAAAAGAAAAAAGCGAAATAAACTATTTGTATTATGCGTGTGTGTGTGTGTGTGAATATAAATGGTCGCGAAAGTATTTGTCTGTCTGTCTGTCTGTCTGTCTCCCTGCCTGGTTGCCTGTCATTTATGCCACCGCCGCAGTTGTTAAATATTATGCACAGTTGTTGTCTTTCTGTTAATTCTCGTTTACATAGCAAGTGCAGGCCGTTTGTATAGCTGTCTGTCTCTATGTCTAGTATGTTGTGACAGACTGTTTTACTTTTTTTATGTATGTCTCTGCAAATTAAAGAGCGCACGTTTATTAGTTGAAATCTTGATGATTTGCTTATCACACAGTGTGTCAACAATCATTTTAAAAAGCTTATCATTGCAAACTTTGCTAAGCAAAGTAAATAAAAGAAATGAAAACAGTACAAAATGTTTACACCTGAAGCAAATCATAAATAATAAATCTTGCTTTTAAGCTAACATGTTCAGTTCCTTGAAGTTTCCTTAAAAGCAAACACTTCACGTTTTTTGCCTTTTGTTTTTTTTTTTTTTTTTTTTTTTTTTGCCCTTAAATAAATATTCACAAGCACTGATTTCATTCACTTTATGAATATGCATAGCGATCATAAAAATTGTTGTCACCACAGTCTCTTTGTATATCATCCAGATGTTAAACGATAAGTGTTTATGAAATCCTCATCTGACAAATAATTAATTGTAAGTGATTAATTAATTCAAATTTTTTACTGTAGGAAAATTTTGTTACTTGTATTTACTTACGTGTAACTCAATTAAAGCAACAACATGCTAGAGAAGTTATGTATACAACATAATCTACTAGTTCACTACAACGGAACTATATTAAAAATTTTAATGCTTCAATGCACCTACCATCGAAAGATGACGGCATAATCACTTTATCGAAACGTTTACAACAAGTCAAAAAGATATTTCAAAGAGACTCTCTGTAAGGGACATGGGCTATCCCATAGCCAACTTAAGTTAGTCAAGAAGCGCGATTATCGAGCCGATGTACGCGGGTTCAATCTTCAGTATAGTAGACCATATCTTAGTTACGGTTGATATGCGGTCGTAGCAATAGTGAGTGGTCGGTCAGTAGAAGCATAACACTTACCGATCCCAGACCCATCTCCCAGACTGCGGACACTGCGTAACTTACTTGCTCCGCACTTCTTTCATCACCCATATGACCAATCACACAGGGGACGTTCGCCATATATGTAACAAGGTGACGATTGGAAAGGAGTGATTTACACATATACTTTTTTGGTCAGTTCGAAATTCGATCTTCGTCTACGTAAAAGTCGGCGTACAGGCGATATTAAGCCGATCAAAGTTAAGATGTTAGTTACAAATTTGGCGGAAACGTTGAAAGTTCTTAGCTAAAGCGACGATGGGATAAGTTTGCAACACAAAATGAATGGACAGAACGATTCCTTGCTGCTTAGTACTCATAAACTATAACAAATACTGCAATATTGTAGGCGATATTATAGAACCTAAAAACTTCATGCCATATTTCGGTTTTTTCGGAGAAAATTATATTCGGCTTTGATCGAAATTTTTATGCCCATCACATTTATTTTTAAAAAGGATTCAATAACAAAACATTTTTCTTAAGACACTTTATAATATCGAGTGGGCGTGGCTGACTATATTCATTATAATACTTATTTCGTGTGCTTGGTGTAGTATTTAGGAGTAATGAGCAAAAAATCCAGACGCAAAAATGTTTTCAGTTTTTTCTTATCTTTATTAGGGCGTTTCTTTATTGCATTTAATTGCAAAACTAGAATAAGTTTTTATTGAAAGCTTATTGCAGTAACAGTAATAAAACCATTGATTGATAAATGTTGTGATAATGTCCCGTCAAAATGGTCATTAAATGTCGGTTGAACTGGATTGAAGCGTTGAGTTGACGGACATTATTAGTGACTTTGCTCCTAAAGGGGCAGTAATCGCTTTCGATTTCAAACCGCTCTGTTTCTATACATGCTTAGTCTTTGAAGGAACAAGAAATCTTAAACATAGAGGTGCAAACTTTATAGTGGAACGCTATAGTAAATATCCTACACCACCTCGTTTAACGAATTTATTCACTTAACGACTTTTCCAAATATTTCTTTATTTATTGTTGTGTGGGCATATCTGATCTTTTATCCACAAGCAATGGGTGACCTGTAAATTGTGTACGCAAATTTTTGCGGTTGTTTTTGCCGGAGTTAAGGGGTAAATCGGTTTCAGTTTTTCGCGCCTTGTATTCGTATACTTTGATTAATTTGATTCCAGTTTCCCAATCAATACCGCCCTGCGCGTAGGAACTTCCAGTTTGAAGTCGATGTCTTCGTTTTTGCGAGCAAGGTAATGTTTACCGCAGGCCTTACACAGACTGACAGACTGACAGGCTGATCACGAGTGCATATACTTTATGAGGCCTCTCAAGCTTCTTTCTGGGAGTTGCAAACGTTTGGACAAAATGAAAACTAATCCCTTTTTCAATAGTGAACAATTTTTTGTTACGCAATAAATTTAAGCTGCTTGTAAATTATTCAGGTAATGTTCGTAGTTAGGTTCACTTCCACTTTTTTCAAGCATTCATTTTCAGCTCAAAAAAATGCAACTTAACTATGTTTTCGGAGCCATGTAGTGTTCTTTGAAATAAATAAAATTGACGTCAAAATGTATTAATGAAATGGAAATATGTAGATATTCCTTACGCAAGGTCTCGGTCAATGCAAAAAACTCGTCCTTCACATATCAACTTGCGCGTTAAGCATACATTTCCACGTATCTGAAGGCACGTTCAAATGCATGCTAATAGAATAACTACAACACCATCACTAACATATCTAATCATGTCCTTGAAAAAAAAGTACTGCGCATTACGTATATAAACACACAAAAAAAAAAAAAAAAGAAAAAACAAATGAAACCCAAACCAATCAGGCCTCCAGAGGCATTATTACCATCAAACAAACAAGTTTATGAGCGGCAAAGGGTAGAGTAAAGAAAAAAAGAGAGAAAGAAAAAAACAACCAAAAAGCAGAAAACCACAAAGATGCCAGGTGCAGAAAAAAAGAACTGCATCCTATGCTCTAAATAATAAAGACGCACACAGCTAAATAGCATCTAATAAACAGGAAATGAAATAAAAAAGTTAAAAATGTGCTGATAGAGCAAAATATGATGCAATACGCATATGCATATATATTCCGAAATGATCTGAGTAAAAATAACAAAAACATTGAAATCGCTAGGAATTAAAAAAAATAAAAATAAAAAAAAATAAAACAAAAGAAAAAAGAAACCTTTGAGTCATTAGAACAACAACTTTGCTTTAATTTGTTTACAAAGTGTGCAAAAAGTAGCTTAAAGAATACTACTGACGAGGAACGAATTGTTGCCGTTTTTGTTATGTTACACGAAACCATTGAAGCATTTTTGTAAAATTTTCCCAAATAATGTTTTAAATTTTTCTCTGTGATGTGGGAACGAAACTTTTGCATGAATGAATCCGTGAATGAATTCAAAAATCAAACATTGTAACAATATTCTCATAAATTATGTTTAAAATAAACACACAACCATGCATTCTAGGCAACAACAAATTAAATAAACAAAAAAAAAAAAAAACTCACACTAGAGATCTCCGAGTATAAGAAAAGAAAACATTTGGAAATTCATGAAATTAACTGAATATGTTTTTGCTACGGTTTGATTTCGTTTTTATGAATTTTTTATTTGCAAGCAAAAAATTTCATTAACAATTCGATTGACAACACTTTCCAAGTTTCACTTACACACTTTGTCCAAATGAACGGTAATTGAAATTTTTTACACTCGGAGTGCTTGCGGTATACTAAATTGTCTTCTCTCTTTGTAACAGTTCAACAAAAGACGTCTCGAAGCCTTTTCTTAGGAGTGACCATATTTTCTTACCACTCTTCAAAGTCCGCAATCTCATCTTGAAGCGATACAGGCTTCACCGTTTACTTAAATTTCCTCAAATCCTGAATCCTGAAAGTGAAAGGTCAAATTCAGATCATTCCATTTTTGCGATAGGTTCACATCTAAGAAATTGGCGAATAACCAATCACTCCGTACGGAATGCATTCCGTATGTACCACCCGCAAAAATCCATTCTTTAGCATAATTTGAACTTTTGGTTTTTTTTCGCGCAGGCAATAAGAATCAATCCCTTGCATGGCAAATTTGCTGTCTATATTTTCTCCGATATATAGTTGCACGGCACGTCTCGCAAGGAAAAAGCCATTATGCAGTGAAAAAGACGCTTTCGATACAAAATCTTATGCACAAAATTTTGACAAAGAAAATCGATTTTTTGCACAGCGCTTTTAATAGAGAATATTATATGGAGATTATTGATAAACACTTAGTTAGCCACGCTCTTGTGGCCGTGTACTTGTATTGCACTTGGGGATTATTAGATTAAATCTTATACATAGACGACCATTGGCAAAAAAGAATCAATTTTTTCGAATTTATCAGGTCAAGGTCAAAAAGAAATAAACGATATTCACTAAAAAGTGAATGCAACAGTCGATATCGTAGGTATTTGAAAAGGCGAAATAACATTTGTAAGTTCGCTAAAGCTTTTGGTGACTGGCGAGAGCAAAAATAAATGCGAAGACGACCAATAGTTTATCCTGAATAAGACAACTGAGCGATGATCACAAGATGAGAAACAAAAGAGTTTTTAAAAAAACTGTTTGAAGGATTGTGCCCTATATGCGAAAGAAGTAGATAAGCTTTCTTGGACCGGAAAAGTTTTGACAACAACTTTCCAGGATTACCATACAAAGAGGAACAAAGCTGGAAATAAAAAAAATTCGTGAAAGAAAACGTTTGACTTGCAAAAGAAAGAAACTTCTGTGACCAGCAACTCACACATTTGGTGCGACAAAACGAAAATAGGGCGTTTATGTTAGACGTTGTTAGAAGAGCGTCCACTTCCATTATCAAACTAATGACGCTTTTAAAATAAACAGGAAAGCGTTTCAAAATGAATTAAATGTGAAAAGCCAATCGGATCTCTAAAGGAATATTTCGTAAATATTCAACACCTGCAAGGGTGGGACTCTTACCCATTGGGAAAATCTTTTCACTTCTCATTAAACAAAGAGATATTTGAGATAGAGTATTTATTAAACTTTTAGAACAGGTAGCGATAGGAAACATGCCGGAAATATCTGAACTCAAGGAAAATGTTGTATAAAAACACTCCCTCTTCCTTTTGATTGTCTCTTTTCTTCTTTCCGGTTTCTCTCTCGGCCCCTTTCCCTTTTCTCTCGCTCTCTTTTTCTTTTCTCTCCACTTTCCCCACCCTTTCTTTTCTCTCGCTCTCTTTTTTTTCTCTAGCTCTCACCTTCCTTTTCTCTCCCCTTTCCCCCCTTTCCGTCGATCGTTTTCACCCTTTCTCTTGCAATCCCCAATATTGGAGTTTGCAATATTTTTTTGCCCTCCATCCCTCTCTATATGTGTGGTTGTTTTTTTTTCTCTTCTTTTCCCTCTCCCTTCCGCTCTACGTATCTGTCCGTCTTTCTACTTCTCTATATCTATCTGTCTATCTATCTATCTATCTATCTCTCTCTCTCCCTTCCTTTCTTTCTATCTTCATTCCTTTCCCTTCTCTCAAACAGACTTGACATATAAATCTAAAAATCGTAATGATAGCAATATTGAACGCCGGCTTAATGTTATTCTGAGATCTCGAATATTTGACTTAAGCTGGTGAGTGTCCGAGATTCGCGTTCAAATAGACAAAACTATAGCTTTCCTACGTATTTATGTATATTTCTATTTATTGATCATCATTTCATTGTTTTTCTCTTTTTTTGCAAAAAGAACCGCTTCTAACCGATTTAAACCAATTATTACCTCTTATGGTGGTTTGTTTTTTTTTCTTGTCTTTTTTATTCATTTCATTTTTTCCTACATTTGCTTTGCAATTCATTTAGAAAAGTTGACGTAAGTACTCAAGTACATAAATATTGACTTATTACATTATAACCCTTCTATATATAGAGACAATAACAGCAGTTAGTTATGCATTTGTTTAATGCAATAGTTATTGTGCTGCTGTCTTTACCTAATCGTCGTTATTGTTGTCTTGTTGTCTCTTCCAATTCATTTGTATTGCAAATCACATTGTATAACACAATAATATATGAAGTGAATCATTAATTGTTTCTCAGCAATAGAAATAAGTTTTTACACAATTTAATATCGACAAAATAAAATGCGGTTAAACCGTATCAATATAACATCCAAGTAATCGGATATTTTTTTATATTTAATTAAACACATTTTGCATTCAATTAATTGCCTCAATTAAAGATAATTAACCAGCTAAACTCAAAGATTTTTAATCCAATTAACTATCTTCGAAATATTCGAATATTAATTAAACCTTACATGGGGCTTTGCGCTTCTTCTTTCGGGATTATCTTATGATGTTTGCTTTACTTTTTAATTTGGAAAGTTCATCATTTAATTACTTTACTGTGTTCGCCCTCCTCGAAGGGTTTTCGTAAAATTCGTCATCTTATGGACATTAAGTGCAACTTGGGAATATTCAAACATGTATTCGTACCAATGATGTAGGAAGTGAATGAAATATTGCTGCCGTATACGAGAAGCGCGTTGCTGATGATGGCTCAGCTATTGACCAATGTATGCGGAAATTTCTGAGCAAGTTGAAAGTGCTGGTTATGTGGTTTTAGCGAATTCACGCGACATGTCAAACAGTACGCCCTTAGTGAATACTTAACCATTTCGGTTAAATTTAAATTCTCAAAATATTTCTCATAAATCATTCAAAAAACAATTGACTTTGCCGTCATTTTGGAATAGCGCCTTTAGTTTAACAAAGTTCTTTAAAGCCATCGGCAAATAAGTGAAGCCAATAATTGAAATCATTTTCCATCCCCGAACGTTGGGGGTATAGTCGTTTTGTCATAATGTTTCCAACACCCAAAACGAAGTTTCAGAGTCCCTATAAAGTATGTATATTCTCCAAACCATGTCTGTCCGTCTGTATGTTATATTGATTCGAAAATGAGTAAAATATCTGAATGCAACACTGTTATGCTTTTTGAGTCTAAGAAAGACTGCAATAGAAAATTGATGAAGTGTACGGTGAGAATGCTGTGAGTGAACGAAGGACCCAGGAGTGGTTTGCTCGACGTGCTCAAAAGATGCACTTCGCAGTCACGGACAAAATCGATGATATATTGCAATTGGTGGAGCAATACGGGCACGTACGCTGCCAGAAACAACGGAGACATTAAGCATTAACCACATGACAGTTTGGAATCATTTCAAAAGAGCCGACAACAACGAAAAGCTCGGAACGGCGGAAAAAACCGTGGACACTTTTCAATATGACCTGTTAGATTTGACAATGGTGGCGACATCTATATGTTGTCCTACGACCTTACTGAGTGATGCGTTAAGTGCGTCAGTAATAAGTGATTTTTTTATTTGGCAGATAGCATCGAATAATTTGTTGGAATACAGCAATCTTTGAATCGTTCATAACGTCGATGAAGTAGTGAAGGCGATTAATTCTTCTTCTTTGAGAAGCGTGGTTGAACGGTGGCAACATAGCAAGAATTTTTGGGCAGATATTATGCACTTTGATTGAAGGCCTCTCAGATTTTCGAGAAAGTAGAGAAGAAGAAATTTATCTGATAGGTGGTGATATTTTTGTATAACCTTATATAACCTATACTATATATACTTTAGCACGGTGCGCAGTGTATATTCAAATTTTTCGGTTTTCACAATTATTATTAAACGACAATTATAGCCATTTTTACGTAAATTCTCTACGTACATTATAATAAAAGTTTCTTCCCTCTCTTATTGACAAATACATTTACAAAATTTTTGCTTTTTGACAAAAAAAAAAAAAGAAAAAAACCTAAAAAAGACTAGAAGCATTTCTGGCAAAATGTTTGCCTTTTGCGACTTTAAGGTGAATGTTGAAAGAGCCAATTTTCTAAAACAAATTAAAATTATATTCTTTTTCTCTATCCACACTGATTAAAGCAGATCAAAGCCTATTAAAATGTATTAATAAAAATTTGTAATAACCTTACCCTGTAAACAAAAACACCTGATAACCGCATCTCATGCTCATACAATACGAGTGAACTGCACGATTTACGTCACGAAATTCACAGACGTGCAGCACGTCTGTCAGAGACTGTAGCTGTTTTTATAGCATATTTTTACAAAATTTGCAGCAACAGTTAGAATAACAACAGAAACATTATCATAAACTAATCAGGAATGAAAATTTATTATTAAAATTTTAATAAATTAAAATATTTTACAGATAAAAAAAAAATTCTTTATATATCTCTGCTCAGATCTAAGTGTTTACAAAAATACTCGTAGTACTGTAATGCGTAGCAGAAACTAGTATTCTTCAAGGATTCGTAGCGAGTACAGTCCCACATTAGGCGAATTCGATATTCGAAGCGGTTACCTTTATTTTAATGCATTACATTAAATCGGGTAAATGGACATATTTCAGGCATGATCGGCTGCTTAATGGCAATTGAAATGTTTGTTTGTTGGTTCAATTAACGACAAGGCAGGGGTATCGCGAGAAGTTCTTTGAAAGTTCAATCCAGCCAGTCATTCTTTTTTTTTTCAGCATTGCTAGATCTCGTTAAAATTCGGAACGCAATGTCTTATTTCCCAATACCAGTTGTCGTAATTATTGAATTCAAATCTGAGGACAGTGGAGTTTACTTCGATCGTAGTTGCAGCGATCGTAGTTCAGGCGTAACACTTACCGACTGGGCACACAGACTCACTATGTTGCGGCCAGCTCCCTTTCTTTACTTCTTCTTCTTCTTTCTAGCGATCGGGCTTTACACGAATAGGTGATATTGTCTGAATAATCGACCACTTAGAAAAAAAAAAACATTGAAAGCGTGAACAATGAAGAATTTGAATCAACAATGAAAACCAACTAATCGATCATCTGTAGCTTCCTATGCTCTCCTATTTTTAACTGGTTAATCGAGTTTTTTCCTTTGATAATTAGCAACACTCTTCTTCTACTTCCATGTAAAGCCCCAAACGCATTAGAACTAACGCTTTGTTAACTAATGATAATTTATTTAATTTCCATTATTTTATAAGTCTTTAATCAACATTTTATGTAGCATAAAAGTAACATTCCGTATTCCCGTAATTATTCGTACATATTTTATACCCGGCCAGTAAGGTCATTACGTCAAAACATTTGCAACACAACAGAAGGGCTTTTTAAAAGCGCTATTGATTATATATATTCTTGATCCGGGCTTGTCCGTCCATCCGTCTGTTTGGCTGTCTACTTTGAGCCGGTAGCAAAAATTGGAATATCAACTTTAGATTTTATAAAAAATAAAAAAAATAAAGTCCTTGTAGATAGATTTGTAATAAAAAATGGATGAAATCGGTCAAAATACGTGTTTGCGATATGCCACAAACTGAGTACAATTAAGTTTTCGGAAACACAAAAGTTCGTTTTTATCCATTACTCATAAACTAGAAAAGATATCACGATAACAAGGGCCACAGGCGAAGACCTATGGACATTCCCGGAGCAACTGTATAGAAAGAGAGCAAATTGGCCGCATCCACCCACGGTTGTTTCTTTTTATTAATTTGAAAGATCAGGACGTTGGGTGCAAAATCGTCGACCATAGCTGAATGCAATTTTCCCTCGTTTCTTTTTATAGCTAAATATATTTCATATGAAGTTATCGTAATTAAAATCATTACATTGTTGATAATGGAGGCGTATGAGTGTCGTTTAAATTAAATAGTAATAACGATAATAACAACTATCGTTCTAGACACTTTTACACAAATGTGCATATTAAGTCCATGATATTTATAAGCATTTTATTACTATTTATATAACACTAAGGCCGTGATGATGTTAATTAATTGTGTCGATGCACACATATAAGCTTACGACGTACATTTATTTTATTCAACATGTCGACTTACTACTAAGCACTAAGAGAAAACTGATGGAGAGGACAATTTAATAGAAAACAAAATGAACATAGGTGTATGTATGTAGGGAATAATGGTGATTGCAATAAACATAAACTTTGAATGGATACCAAGTACGAACCCTCCTAAAGGCGACACTTTTCTATGCCCTTCTTGCGTCATTCTGCTTCTAACTTGTTCTTTCCTAAAACCTCTCATTTAATATATGATGTAACCGCTAATGTGCGTTGTGCCCAGCAAACTTGTTTGGAAACTATTCAAATTTATATATATTTTCGATCCGAAAAACTTTTCAACATTCTATCGACAAAATACCGTGATTGTGATTGCTCCGTAAAGCAAATAATTGGATATTTTTTGAAAGGGTGGTGGCGTGAAGTGAAGAATATTTTATCAGGGAGTGCGTATCTCTTCTCAATTATGTGACAGAGCTGAAGCATACTTAGCCCACTTTCCGCCAAGACTTAAACATGATGGGCAACCGTTCGACGACTGCGATGGTTTTCATTTAAAAACTATTTTTGCCCTAATCCTTGCACGTTACGGTTTCAGAGGCTCTTTTGAACTTTCTTTAGTAATTTATAACGGTCTGCATAATAAAATTTTATTTTTATTTATAGACGTCTTATGTGGATATAAAAATGAACTTGTAGACAAAACAATAACATTTGACATGCTTTCATAAGTGATTGAGAGTCATATCGCGATATGATTCGTTATAAGAACACGTGCACGACTTAAGGTTAACAATAAAGCTTTCCTCTTTGGTATAATAAACCAAATAATTTGCATTTCTTTAAATAGTGAAAGAAATTCAATTATGCAAATTATGTCTTTGACAGAAAGTTATTTTTTTATGGAAAAGCAGCCAGGACTTAATGTGCTTTGACTATTGTAATGACTAGAACAGATCCCAAAAAGTTATAGGTTTTCCTTTCCAATACAACTCGAAAATCTGACACTGCCAGTGAAGTAAGTACCATTGAAATGGACCTTTTGCATGGCCATACTTTATGTGGAACTTTGTGTTGCAAAGAAAATGCAAAGAATTACAAGGTGGTATATATGCAATTCCGTCAAATTTGTTGTTGCGCCTTTAGGAAAAGAAATAACTTTCCAACTCACTATTGAGGGAAGAACAGATTCATTTCAAAAGCAAAAATTAATCAGGAAGAAAAAGAAGAGTATAAGTATAGAAAGTTTTAGTCCATGCGCTACCAAGGTCTCTTCGGGAAAACATCCATCACAGTGACTGACATAGATTGTACATAGATTTAACTGAGACCCATTCCAAACAAGGTAAAATCAACATCACAACAAGTTGAAAAGTGGTACATATTTCAGAAACAACTGTAACCTAGAGGTGACGTCGGTCTGTAGTAAAAAGCGGCTGCTTCAAATATATATGTGACGATTTTTAACAGATATTCAGAAACGGTACAGAAGAGGAGTAAGATGAAGATTACATTAACTCAAGTCAATGTCATAAATCGTTTATATGACTATTTATCCGAATATAAAACTTATTTATTCGCTACTAGATTTCCTCTGCGCACTAAAGTTAAAGCCAAAGATATATCGAATAACGTTAACTTAACTTTGTTCTTAAAAAACGATGAAATTCTTTAAATTCACATAAAAGTATTTACAAAGTATTTACAAAAAAAAAAAATAATAATAATAAAAAAAAAAGAATCGCGTAGTTTTCGAAGCACAACACGTGATATGAGAAATTTTTTACTTAGTTATCGAAAAAAAAATTTACTTCTCGCGCATAAGACACTCTTATGGCGAAGAGGAAACTTTAAAAGAGAAAAAAAAAAAAAATGCTAAGCATTTAAAAACAAAACAAACAAATAGCGGCATAAAAAACCAATAACAACTTTATGCACATGTATGTATGTATGTATGTATGTATGTTAACATGTATAATAAAAATAGATATACACACACACACAGTTATTTCCTTAATGAAACTCCAAGGTTTCTGACGTAGAAATTGCGTTGTAGTACAATTTCAAAGAAATACGCAACAATCTAGCATTTGAAGGGGTAAACAACACACGGGTTTATAATATCTGCTTCTTTTTTTTTTTTGATATTTGGATATTTGGAACATAAACAAACCATTAACGAAAAGAGAATTGCCGAAAATGAAAAAAAAATAAACATAAAAAATTACCATAATAATGAAGCGTAAATTTATGTTGGGTTGAAATTCGAAACTATTTGTTCTCAAATTTTATTTTTCTTCACATTTTCGTAAACAAATATGCAGCACAAAACAGACTGAAGAGAAATCAACTTTGTACCTAAGAAAAATAAAAATATTTCAAGTTTCAAGTAAAAGAACATGTGCGGAGCTATTATTAAAACGTGTTTCCAAACAAAAAAAAAAAAACGAATAACAAGACGAAAAGAAATTGAATTTGCTTAAAAGGGAAGCTTTCTTGATTCGCTTTTGTTCCTTGACAAATAGACCTAAAATCTCAACGGTGACAGCACTTGAGCTTTTTTTTTTTCTTTCAGTAACCTAACAGCATAGGCAGCAGCATTGCTTTCACACGAACCAGCGGACCTAAGATTCTTAACAGAATGCTGATAAGAAAGAAATTGTATTTACGAAGACCACATTTACATTGGACGCTTTAGTTGTGTATGTTTCTTTCGAAAATTTGTAGGTGGACTCTTGAACATCTAAGAAACATGCAAGAGTCGAGTGCTGTACTTTTTTTAGCGTCACAATTTTGCAAAAGTTTCACTTTGTTCGTGTTCGTGGGCCCGCAGAGACTTAACTCATCTCCAGACTTGCTTGAACGAGAAGGATAAGACAGTGTCCGGGGATAAGCATGTTCTTCTAAAGAACGTTTTGAGATCGTAATCGTTAAAAGATGGACGAAGGACAGACGGGCAACCGTGGTCAAATCGACACGCAGAAGGCTGTATATGAGCGTTACAAACATTTGGCAAATCTAATATAATGTCGCTTCTATTACCAAACACGTACAAAGGAGAGTAGGTTTCTGTTTTTTAGGTTCTTCTTCTTGGTTAGTGGTTGGCGATCCTATGTACCGAACTCGGCATTTTTAAATCACTTAGGATAAAGTTATATGCGTACTGTGTAAATGTATATACCGTCTAGGACACTTTTTGATAGATCAAACTTTTGTTTTACCCATCTTTAGGTATATCTGTCCTTCAATTCGTCTGACATCTAATGAATTTTTGTGTTTAATCCAATTACCTGCTTTCGGGACATATTTCGATAGAGCGTTTTGGACCAAAGGCGAATGTTATTGAAATTGAATTGAATTGAAACATTTTTATAACGATTTGTTTTGAAAAAGTATTTATATAAGAAAAAAATGTTGCGATCTTTAGTATAACTCAAGAAAAATATTAAATAAATGTGAAAACTCTGAAGCGTACGGGAACATTTTTTTTTGTTTATTTTTGTTTTTATTTATTATTTATTTTTGTTTCGTAAGCAAGAGAAGATTTATTTTTATATTCCATATAAGTTATTTCATTTTTATCAGGAAATAAAACTAAAATACACACATTACTTAATCTCACTTAATGTAAACGTTATTTAACTATTTTCTCCGTAATCGCTGTTCAGTGCAATTAAGAGAGAACGTTCCTTTCGTTGAGCCATATTATCTTCACTTGTTGAACTTTCTTCTAGATTCGGTATTTGCAACCTTGTGTCACATAGTGCAGCAAAATAATTCTAGCTTTCTAGGTTCTAAGCCTAGGCCTTCCTGTAATATGTACATACGTAATAAATTTCCGGATATTCCCAATAATGTGGCGCTTCAGGGCGCTGAACGCAATTCTCTAAATAATGCTAAACAAAAATCTCGTAATCTTCTTGTAGCTTGTAGTACCGCATTATCAGAGAGTTAGTCCGATTTTCAGTGAAAGCGTGTCGTAAAACCTTGCCTTGTTAAAGGAGGGACACTAGTACATAATTATTACATTCGTTTCCTTCTATTAGTCATTTTGAAGTAAGATTAGATCGAGTCATAAATAAATTCCGATCCAGGCAGATAGAATCCATTGTTCGTCGTTACCCACTATAAGTAACCGAAATAAACGAGTTTTTGTTTTCACTATACGGATGACGATTCAGTTAGTCTTCTGTCAACTGTTTTTCTTAATCTCTGTAATGAAGAGTCATAAAGTGCATATTCGACATGTAATGCTTTGGGAATTTAAACAAGGTAGTAGCGCTAAGGCGGCAGGTGAAGAAATATGCAGCGTATACGGTAAAGGACTGACAACTAATCGGGCAGTTAGAAATTGGTTTGTAAAATTCCGTTCTGGGGATACGACCTTAAAACATAGGACGTCCTTCCGACCATGACGGCAATATTGGAGCAAAATCCACGCCAATTAATAAAAGGTGTAGCGAAAAGGTTGAATACTTCACAATTAACGGATAAATTAATATAATTTTGTTAATCAATGAAAACCAAAAAAAAAAAATTAAGTTATTTATGACTCTACCTAATATTACAGATAGTGAAGAGGACCTTTTTTTTTCTTTTCTTTTCTTTTGAAGAAAAGCAGTGATCATGATTCTAAGATTATTACATGTTCATATGGTCGCATATCGCGTAGCTATTAAGCGGTTTTTCTTTGCGTTCAACAAAGTTTAGCACAAGAGTTTATTATGCGAACTTAAGTAATTACCATCAGTGAATGCTTATGTAAGCATTATTCTTGCCCATAGTATTACAAAAAAGAAAAGGGCGAACACAAAACAGATGCGATGCAACTGTTCTCGGTTGTACTAGTGACCTATTTTATTCCAAAAAAAACAAATGCAATAAAAGAATTCATGATGACGTTAATTGTTTCAAATGCCAAAATTGAATAACTTATTAATACAGCTGTTGAAAAAAAAAAATATATATATATATATATATTTTATTTATTATACACAGTCCCCGATGAGTCATCGGCCAAAGTTCCAGGAACAGTGAAAAAAAAAAAAGAAAATCGATTATTAATGGATGAATAAATTTGCAATAGTTACGAAATATTAAATACTTTCGCTGACATCGAAAGCTAAGTCCGCAAACCGACCATGTGTTGTTTATGAAATACTTTCGAAATGTATTTATTTTTATGCAAAAACGACTAAATTGCAAATGTCGAAAGTTACCGTTCAGTTCATTCAGTGATTTTATTATTATTGAAATTCGAAATTTTCGTTTGCTCTTTTAAAAATCTGTTTTAATGCGAAATAGAAAAGAAAATCTTTCATGGAAAGCGCTTCCGTGCAATAATCATAAGATTAGTGAAAATCCTTTTCTTCTATCGCTTATCGCTCGATTCGTAATCGCTGTCTCGCTGAAAGTAGGCTTTCACAAAACATCGAAATCAAATGCTAAAACAAATAGCGTAAGAAAACGCTTACATATTAAATATATAGTCGAAGATTGATAGACTTGTTGATCCCAATTGCCTTTGTTTTTATTTGCACTGATGATGTTGTTGTTATTATTGTATTCTATAAATATACACTAAATGTGACAAAAGACCTGATAAGATAATCTAATCGTGAGAATTATAGACAATTGGCTCTTTTTTTTTGTTTTTTTTTTTTTGTTTTGTAACAACAAAGAACGTTGATTAGATACTTGAAAATTGATAATTAACGAGTGATTTTGTTTAATGGAAACAAAATATTTAGCTGGAGTGTTACATGAATTTAATATTGATTTAAATCATTGCTCGAGATACTCGAAAACCAATTAATTAGCTTTTCATATCTAAAGAGTATGATTGTAGTCCTCATTTGCTCCATATATCCCCAAAGGCAATTTCGGGATATTGAAGCGGTCACTCAATGGAAATTGAAGGATAATGCAAGCATGCGAGCACAAAATTTTCTAGAAATTATTTACAAAGCATCAATTAAATGTTTTATACCCTACAGCATTTTTGGTAGAAGATTACATTAGTTTGTGCGGATGTATGCAACGCTCAGAAGGACCTTGTGAGCTTGTCTGGCCGTTTGCTCGTCTTCTGTTCGTATGTTCATGTATTTTGATGAAATTTACTACACCGACATGTTTTGGCCCCTAGGCCGAATCTAACCACTTTTCTGATATCAATTTGCCTTGAAGGGTCGTTGCATGAACAACTGTATTGAGCGAAAGGGTTTAGCTCATTATTAAATGCTCTTTCTAAAGCAATTTGAATAACTCTTCTCCAATACAAAACGATGCCATTACATGTTAATGCCGGAGAGTGCTAAAGATACGCCTAAATCGTACAATCCATTTTCGAAAAGTCTGCGATTATAATAAGTCCAAGTTGTCACTTGATGTCGACTTTTGAGGCTGCATAAAGAATTTCTGTTGGATAATGTTCTTTAATGTTTAGGGCTTTGTTCAAGATGATAAGAAAAATGTAGCGTTTCCTTTTTTTTTATGACCACAAGCTCGGAGCTTCTAGTATTTTTATGTGCATTCACGTAAAATGTAGGCGACGTTTTCTGGTTGGTCGCACTGAAGTTCCAAATTTGACTATTCCTTGTGTAGGCGTTTTGTTGTTAAAATAGTTCCTAAAACAGAATTAGAGCTCTGTTAGGGCGATTCCAGAGCTTCACACCCCTACTTTTGCTACGTTTTCTTGTGTAACCAGCTATCTTGAGCGTCCGCTGCGTTCAGCATCATCTGTGTTCGTGCGATGAACTTTTGTGCTGGGTTGGTATAACACTTTTCTCAAGAAAGTGCCAAGTTTGAATGGTATCTTTTCTACCAGAAAGCAATGTTTACCCAATAGACGACATTTTCCATCATATCGTTGATACCGTCGCTATAGCCATTCTAACTCGTAAGCAAATTATCGAAATCACATCAAATCTTGACGGGCATCGCGCGTCTAGAAATAATGCGAATTTTTTGTTTCTTTGTTAGAGACATCATCGATGTGTCAGCCCCGGTAGCTGCTGACTAATACGTTAATAAAAATTGCTTCCGATGAGTGCTAAGTTTGGAATCGTTACATGCCATAGGCTGTGATAGTGAGAACTATGCTTTTTTCTTTACTTTTAAGCTATGATTTGCGTCTTCATCTTGAGATCTTGAAGTAAGACTATGTGCGCTGTACTCCCGCTTTCCATCAAGCATTCAAGCATTTACGTATAAGTTAATCCATATTTCTGAACTTAAATCTCTTATTGTCCAATGAGTTTCGAAAGAATAGTAAAACACAAATAGTTAGGATTCTATATTACGGTGGCTGATAAGACTGAATAGTTAATAGAGAGCTAGACTAAAAATCCAAATATTATATATACCGTAATCTACTAAAAAGAAAACTTTACGGCGTGACTAAACGTTTTAAGAAATGAATTGAAAACATTTTTATTGTGACTCGATGCATAGTTTGGCCTTTAAGAGTTATCGTAATGATATATAATCCGCTTTGTAATTTAAAGGAAATTATTCATTACAAAAGCTGATAAGCTTAAGCCTCTATTTAAGGTTTTAATATGTTAGGAAATAGCAATTTTATGAAAGTTTTATAGCTTCTGCGCAATAGTTCGGTTAAAATATATTAAAATTGTTATTGAATAGAGCTTTAAAAATATTTCCCAAGTTCGCATTGTAGATTATGTCTGACGTATGATACCTACTAAAATAAGTTAGGTAAAGAAATTTGAGAAAATCTCTGAGAAAATATATTTGGGAAAATCCGTTACAACCTTCTAGGAACAAAGAAAAGCAATATTTGATAATAAAAATGAAGAAAAAGGGCCAGAGTTAAATTTGTAAGTCCGCCATCTAGAAATATATATCAGTTAGTACAAAAGTATTCATAATATAAAATGCTTTTCAACGGAACAACAAACACTGCCTATTCTGGGTCAAAAGCTTTTACTTCAAACTGCTTTAAGCAAACTAACTGCCTAACGATTTACGTCGCCTGTAGCATAGTTGTTGTAGAGAATGTTGAAGCAAAACTTCTGAACGGGGCCTTGCGCTTAGACATAACGCATTGCTTTCTTTTGCAAATGCGACTTTCTCGATAACCATAAGGCGCTTAGTATCACGCGTGATTACCGGGAAAAATGCAGTTTTTGGTACATGCTGGAAACGTAATAAATTGAGGCTTTATGTCATTTCGTTTCCATTAATTTTAATGAAGAATTTCAATGATCTTAACTTGGGGTGGTAGCAAAGAATTGGTACACCGGCGATTTTCAGCAAAATTGGAAAATGGCAAAACTGGGGTTGAGATCTCTCGCCCGAGTTTTCAGAAGAGGCATAATCCCTCCACATTCCAAGTAGGAGTTTACGCGATCTCCGCATGTGCCTCTGAATGTTTAAAAAGGTGTTGCAGGAGAGAGCGGATCTGCATTTACTCTGACTGTCAAGCCGCCTTAAAGTCCGATTGAAAGATAAGATCTAGGCTTGTGTTTGAGTGACTTCAAAGCTAAGCAGACGCAAGACTGTGCACATAATATTGGCGCCTGGTCATTCGGGTGTTGAGGGCAACGACAGGGCTCACTGTCTGACCAACAAGTGAGCCCGAGGAACCATGTTAGATGCTAAGCCTTTCTTTGGCGTACCAAGGAGCCATATTAACAGACTCGTATCGGAAGAGGCACAGAAGAAATCGGATTGGCGCTGGAAGCAATGTGAGCGAGTACAATACGGTTTGCCAACGCAACGAACAATAATTAGAAATAATAAGTCATCTTTGATTTCTCCAAGCATGTCTGAGATTGTCCACCAATTGTGAGCAATTCACAAATAACTCAATCGAGTGAACCCGATAGCTGGGGATTATGAACTCATTGTAAAGGAGAATGGAGAAGTTATAGCTATCAATAAAGTATGCCTCGTAAAATTTCGCCTAGTGACATATTCATATTATGATCGAGTTTACTCGATATTGAGAGCCATAATCCCGTTCCAGATTTTTCCATCGCTTTACAAGAACAAAAGTAGTGTCACTACAGCAACTGCAACTGCAGCCAATGACCGACATATTTCTTTTAAAGATTGGTATTGTGTAAAAGTCATTTCGATCCTTTAATAGACATCCTATATCCTATGAACTTACTGAGTAGGGTGTTATTATATCGAATAGTAGAATTAAGATTGAATTGCAAGACTTCTCCTTCGTCTATGAAATATTTTTGGCGAGGGGTTTTCCTCACTAATATGCCTATAGCAAGGAAAATGTATATACTTTCCTGTTCCTGAGCTAAAGATAGATTTTTTTTACATGCGTAATTATTACAAAGTTAACTTAAATTTAATCAAATTTAATTTTCATTTAATCAACTGCTGTCTTGTATTTCAATTTTCCTGCACAATCTGCTGTAATTACACAGCAATTAGATCCTTTTCAGTCTACAATGCGTGCTTTCAATGTACATACATATACATACATTTATATATATGTATATATATATATATATATATATATATATATATATATGCAAACATACATACATATGCGTATTCATTTAATTTTTGGGTTCTCTAATTTCCTAGCCTGTAGTGCAGCTTTCTCTTTTCTGATGAATTCTGAACGCCTGGTAGAAAACTCCAACTAATTAACGGTTTTTGTGATATATTTAAGAAGAGCGCTCCCAAAAAAAAAAAAAACGAATAAATGACACTTGACATCAAGTAAAAACACACAAACACACACACGCACATTCATCTACACGAAAGCACATATTAAGTTAATTAATTTCTCAAGAGGGCTCCCCAAAAACAACTAAACTGTAAAGAATGCCAGACAAAATAAAAGGTGAAACGATATACATACATACGCACATACATTTTTGTATATACCTATATACATATTTAACTAATTTGCTAATAGAATTTATATTAACAGAGCTAAACACATTTTTACACATTATTTACATTAGAACGAAGTATGGAACGAATCTCGGTCACCGATATTGTCCAAGGCAGGTAGTTAGTAGTAAATACCCAAGCGTCAGTGTATGAATTGAATAAATGATATGATTATAAATAAGTTTTCTAGATATAGTTGCATTCTCCTAACTAAGGAAAGGGGAATTGTGGCCTTTATTATTATTGAGGTACAAAGTCAGCGCAGGAGTGTACAAGCTGAGTTTAGGCTTCTTGCCTCCTTTTTTGAAAATTCATGCAAAAAGAAAGTCCTTTTAGCTTCCAATGAGAATGTATTGACTTTGTGGTAGTCTCAGTTTCAGAACCATAAATCGGTTCTTTGAGGAACACTGATAAGTATGCGATAATAAAGGTTTTGATATTAACTTTCATGGCTTTACCAATTGTAAAGAAGAATGGACGGATAGACTCACAAACAATGTTAAATCGATTCTTTCATCCGCACTTATGTGTATGCAGATACAAAGCTGTTAATGTTAATTTTGGTGGTATTAACAAGGCCAACGAAAAATAGGCAGACGGACGAACGTACAACATTAAATTGACTCTGTTATTGACACTGATCGCTATATGGGAATAACACTTTTAATGTTGATTCTGACAACACTGCCAATTGCGAAGAAAAATATGCATAAGGATGGACGGACAAAGTTAAATCGCCTCTAAATGGCAAACATGTTAGTAGCATCCCTTGCTGCTAGCAGCATAACGAGTACATAGTTTTTGGTCGCACAGATTTACAAATCCGAACAAATAGAAAGCAAACAGGATGAGAAGAATCTCAGACTTATTGCCTGCTTGTTATTTCTATTTCCTATGTTACCAGCGAAAAGACAAAATTAATATGCTCCTGATGTTTTAGGTAATGCGTGCAGTATGAATGTGTTAAAGTGGTATTTACAAACACTGCCCTGAGCCCGTATTGCTTCGTTTGTCAGTGAAATGCTGTTTGCAGTAAAGCTAATTAAACACGGTGAGCAGAATGCGGTGGAGTACGTGATAATTGGTAGCACGTGTTTTATGACTGCGCCCTTGTTGTTGATACACATAGCGGGGCATTGCATTAAAGCAGACTATCTTTAGCTCTTGAGTGCCGAGATTTAATTTATATATATGTATATATATATATATATATATATATATATATATATATATATAAATTGGGTATATATATATATAAATTGGTTTCTTTTCTTCTTTTAAATTAATATGAAGCTAGTGACCTCGACCTAGGACTAATTCATTGAAGGTAAAACACCAGGCTCTCAGTTTTCATTTATCGTCATCTTAAGGCCTTTAAACACAAATAAAGCATTTTTGTCATTGTTTTTAAAATAAAATAAACTAAAAAATGAAAATATATTTTTTAAATAGCTCCTCGAAAACTTAAACACTACAGTGTGACTGCTGCTATAGGCAGCTTAATATATTTATGGTTGATGTCGATTATGTTATGTGTTACGACGTATGTAAAATGCTATTTTAGTTGTTGTGGTTGTGTTATCTTTAAATTCCTTCTTTTTTTTTTTTTGTTTTTATAAATGTTGTTATTACGCTTTAAGGGCTAAGCTATAAAATTTAACTTGATAAACTTTACAATATATATTTATATGAAATGCTTACAAGCTCGCATACATATACATATATAAACCAAGGCATGGACACGTGCGTCTCTTTAACTATTATTATGATTAATCAAACCGGCGAAAATGAGCGCTTAGCGAACAAGTCGTTTTAGTTCCAGTTTGGCGAGTGAGTACCAGTTTGTGTTAATCTGTTTTTCATACACATACGTACGCATACATATACATTTTGTATAATGAATAAGGCAACGTTGAGTTCCATGCCAGTAGATTCGTTCTATAAATAAAACAAAACATGTGCAGCAGATTAACACTAGAAAATAACATCCATTGCAAAATAATCCGATGTTTATATAACTAAAGGTCGTTCTAATCGCTTTAGCACAAGTTTTATAAAAGACTTTACTATGTAGACAAGATTACTACTGCACATCTGTGGTGCCTGGTTCCTTAAACAAAGAAATTATTTCATTAGAAAGTTCAGTTCACCGTTACACTCGCTATCCGCTCTTTCTCACTCTCTTACTCCGCCCTACACTGTATCTTTTCTTTCCTCTTATTTAATTTATTTGTTTTTGTTTAAGTTTTTATTATTATTTATTTATTATTTTTTTTTTATAATCGACGTTCATAAAAATTCAAGGCCCTTTTTCAAGTTTTCGACTTGTACTGATTTTATTATTTATTTTATTTATTTATTTATTTTTATTTTTATTTTTTTTTTTTTACTATATTTCCGCCTTTATTGTCGTTGCAGTCAGCGTGTCTTTTTTTTTCATTTTTATCGTGAAGAAGCGGTACACTTCCTTTTTCTGAAAGCCTGATAACAAATAGATCGTTATGATCACTAGATTAAACATTAAAAATATAGAACAATCACTATATAAAAAAAAAACAAAAAGGGTTACAATTCATCTTCCAACAAATATTGGATAGAAAACATCAACTTAAGCAAACATACAACACTTGGGAAAATGTTGCTTCAATTGTGGAACAAAGTGGCTAATTTATGCACAAAACTTTAAGGTGCTCTTAAAAATCACATTAATATCGGCTTTCGATTGTATGTCATAACAACAACAACTAATCTTTATTAGGTTTTTTAAAAATAGTAAATGAGTTCTTAAGCAGGTTACGTTTAGATTTTATATCTCATCTATGAATGCAAACCTAGAACAGTTATGCTAAACTCTAGCTATCCAGTGTTACAAAATTATTAGGAAGTTGCAAGAGTTTTGGCCACTTTTTCACTTGAAAAAGGCATTTATTGAGAAAAATTGGTAGAAAATAGTTTCCATCATTTTCTGCAACATCTTACAATATTTCTGGCAATATGGTCGGCTTGGCAGCGATCCACCCACCGACCCTTTTCCGCACTTCTTCAACTTTGCGGACCCGCTTGCCAGCCAAGCCAGACTGCACCGATCTGAACAAGTGATATTCAGGAGGCGCCATGTCTGCTAAGTGCAATGGGAATGACGGAACTTCCATTTTGAGCTGCAACAGTGTACTCTGGACAACTCTTGCAACAAGGCGCCAAAAAAATGCCATTCTCAGTCCATTCCCTTCGCAACTTATAAACTGTTGAAAATCAATTGGGGTATGATGGATCAGCATCACCATAAGCCTCTGAACATGTTTGGTGAGCCTCGTCAGTAGATTCCTTCAAATAAACAACAAAAATAATGAATTTGGAAGAAGAAGAATTTTGACCCCTCCATGATTAGCGTCGGCGTACGCTGAGCAGATCAACATTTATTATTTGATGCAGAGGTAGGCCAAAAAACCTTCGAACTCATCTGTTACATACACTGGTATTTTCCATTTGCTTATCATTTTTACCTGTGGAAGACACTGGCCCAAATTTTTGCATGCCCCTAATATGTGTGATTGGATATTATAAATAATGAGACAAAGTTCAGTTTAGGCGATTGTCAGGTACGCTTCAATTAATTTTCAAACCATTTTCGCTCCATTCAAAGTAGATTTTGCATCAATATTTCTATTGACGGGTGGACTGTTATGCAATATTTATTTCATGACTTACGTCTTTCGAAGCCCTTTTGAAAATCTTATGTAAAATCGGTTTCAAATATATAATACTATATATACTTGAAATATGTGCTATCTCAGTTCTTAATGAGCTCAGCTTAGACCAGATAAAAAGTTGGTTTACCTTACATAAGAAGAAAATCTAAAAATATTTTCTTTTATTTATATATTATTTTAGGACATTTAGCAATGGTGCAAATGATGCCCATAATATTTTACCCGAACGACGTTCACGTCTTAATACCGCACTAGGTATACGTAGTTCAAATAGTAATCAACAACAACAACAACAACAGCAGATCACTACCTATGGTGGTGGTACGAAACGTCCGTATAACATCATTAATTCCACGATTTCGCACGTAACGGATGACAGCAGTACTGAAAGTTTAACGCCAGGAAGTTTGGCAAGCGGTGCTGGTGGTGGCAGTGGTTCATTTACAAATCGTGGTGGAAACAGTGGCAGCACCAATGCCATTGCTAAAACTGTTCATATTAGCGATGCGAAGGACGTACGTTACATGAATGTTCATTCGCACAAACAGCATCAATACAAAGAGGAACGTGTCGTATTGGTCTCACGCAAGGTGCCATTTTTCATATTTTCAGCTTTACCATACTATAAAGGTAAAAACGGAAGGTAAGTTTGCACAGTCAAGTATCATATTTGGAACATGAATATCAAAAAAAAAATATCTATTTTCAAAATTTTCAGATCCGAATTGCGTAAAGAAGGTCGTAGGCGCAATACTTCATGTTCTCGACCATTGTCAGCTATTAATGATGCACCTTTTGATCCATTCGATTTATTGGGAATTGAAAGGGGCGAAAGTGGTCAGGTAAGGCATGAAGTGAATGAAATGAAATGCTTGATCGAAATATTTTCATCTCTCTCTCTCTCTATCTAACTGTTGTAGGATATTTCATACGGGCATTTATTAGTTCCCTCCCGTTTATTTTGGTAAGGACGGACAAAAAGCATGGTTTAATCAGCTGCAACACGTCACTCATCGACAATCAAATCGAAGTTACTGGCACGACGGCTCTAAAAAATCACGGTATTGCAAGGTAAGGAGAAACTATAATGAAATTCAATTTTTGGTTTGGCAGCAAACATTTACGATTAAAAAAAATTCCACCTAATCTGCTTTACAAATGCATTCATGCGCTTATATTAATTGCATTTACAACTCCATCTCTCCATTCATATCCCAAACTAAATATGTAAAAAGTACGCCATTCATTAGATGTTCTCGGCTAAGTGCTCGATTGAAAGTTTGAAGATCTTTAACAAGTATGAATAACGTTTCCTCTTTTAATTGAAGAAACGCGTTCTCGATTGATTTTTTCTTTCTCTTTTTAAAGTAAAAAAAAACATTTTTTTTTTTCTTGGAAAAGAACATTATTTGGTATTTAAAAAGAACTTTTCTAAGGATTATTACTCATCTGGTAAATATTTGCAGATCAATCACTATTTTTGCACTCGATCCAAGAATTGTGAGATTTAACCCGTGAGCTAAATGAATGCTTTGCATTTTTCAATTGAAAGAATTTCAGAAAAACTTCCAAAATGTTTAAGCAAATGCTGAGATAAGATTCGATAGCTTATTCATTTTTTGTCAAATCTACACAAAATTCCCGACCATACGGCATTCAACTGCATTTTCAGTAACTCGATTTTTTTGCCGGTTATTTGGTTTATTGTAACAGCAGGTCAAAGATATCGTGTACTCCGCATGATGAGCCAATAAACACCTAACGTCTTGGAATAATGGCTAATTGATAAATTCAAGACATCGCCAATGCACCTGGCTACAAAGTTTTTTTCAGTCCGTGCTCTTTTTATCTAAATTTTTCTAGTTATGCAACTGGCTTCCTTATCAGGATGATCATAACGAATTTTAAGTGACACTAACTCGTGTCAAATTGCAGGACGGAATGACAATTTCGATAAAAAATTTTGATTGTTTATCGATATATCTTTGAAATTAGGGAAAAATAGGATGACTTTAGAAAAGTAGAAAAAAAAATTGCTTCAGAATTGTAATCGTCACTAGGATAAACAAGAAATTTCAATCAACATTGATGAATATTTAAATAAGATAATTTAGATAGATAATTTTATAAATTAGATAATTTTATAAATTTCAAAAGATTTGGAACCTAAAAAATATCGAAGAAAAAGAAAGCATGCTAGTAGTATACTATGAATTTTAAAACATTTTAAAATTTAGTATGATTTTTATACCCACCACTGAACGATGGTAGTATAATCATTTTGTGTTTTCCCATAACGTATGTAACACCCAAAATGTAGCCTCACCCTATAAAGTATATATATTCTTGATCAACGTGAAATTCTGAATTGATTTAGCCATGTCTGTCCGTCTGTTGTTGGCACTCTTCTGGTCGCAGAAAGGAAGATATCGACTAAAAATTTGGTAGAAATATGGGAAGTTTTTGCATGCAGGTTGGTATTGAAAATTGACCACATTAGTCAGAGCAGAGCGGCACAGTGGAGCGTAAACTGAACACAACTCAATTATTTTAACAAAAATTTGTAGATTGTTGCTCGTTATTTGAAAATTGTATAAGTTAGAAGGTTGAAACTTTCCACATTTGCTTTACGAAACATTCCACTCTTTAGGTATAAAAATGGAACCAATCGGCCATGCCCACACAAAGTTACGAATAATTAAATTTTATTTTTTTCACTTTTTTAAAATTTTTATGCTTATTTATCATAAAGCAAACCAGACAGAATGCTTAAAACTATTTCGTACGCTCCTTAAATCTCCCTAAAAATGGGTTAATTTTAAAATGAATACGGTAGATATTGCGATTAATTCTTTCTTAGTAATACCAGCGATATGGGTATCAAATAAAAGAACATGGAGAGTAGAATGTGAAAAACCGAGTGGTGGGTATAACTTTCTTACTTGTTAGATAGTATTTTTGGCCTGAATGGAAACTAGAAACCTTTTTTCTAAAAGATTTACTAGAAAACTTTCTAAAATTAAAAATTAAAAAATAACTTTGTTTTCAAAAATTTGGTAAAAAATTCACTACAATTCTCACTAACAATATTTTAAAAACGATTTTACCATTGACTTAGCCCATTCAAACTCTATACCCCATAAAAAATAAAAGCCACGACTGACCATTAAATGCCCTAAACTATTTCTCTCAATACGGTTATTCATACGACGGTTTCTCAATATGAAGCGTTATATGAGAAGTAGTCGAAAAAGATGTTTATTGCTTGGACAAGCTTGGATGGACTCATAAAGTAATTCTTAGTCGAAAGCTGTGTCCTTCTGGGTGTTACATATGTCCGGACAAACTTAATATGCCCTTGTAACACAAATGGTCTACGGTGTAAAAGGTGTAGAAACGGGGAAATTGAAAAGTCGAAGTTAATCCTAATCGGACCGTATTGAGCGTTTGAGATTCAGGTCAACTTAAATTTTTTGACATTTCGAAAATGGTTTTTCTTTACCTTAAGTTGACAATTAATACCAAAATTAAAATATTTGCAGTTAGTTGGTGATGTGAAAATTAACCCTTTCCGTTTTTATAAGAAATCCTATCACGACGAGCCTCTTATGAGAAACTGTTCATACCGTTTCAGAACCGCAGCTAGCCTCAATAATGCATTTAATATATTCTTTACTAGCCATGAATTGACCCAAAGCTTATGCAAAACTTCAATGTCTGTATAATGTCCGTTCAATAAATTGAGCTACAGCGTTTAGGCCCTTGGACGCACAAAGAACACACCTAAAGTGCAACAGGAACCCAGAACATCTCTACTCTCTGGGTTTTTGATTGTTACTTACAAAATAAGTGTAGACACGCGGTACAAATTTTCACGTATATACTACAAAACTGGAAATAATCAGTCAGGCCCATTCAATATACTAGAATATGATAGATTTTAGTCTTATAGATAAATATAAATTTATGTAGAAATAAAAATATCCGTCACACCCAAACATAATTTTCTTATTTATTTTATTTTTGGAGATTTTTTTTGTTTGCGAAAATACGAAAAAAATAGAAAAATAAATGAATAGCAACAATAAACAACTCCCTATCCAACGTACAAGCCTCCTGTCGGTCTGTGTGCTTGTGAGGCTCACGTTGATGTGGTCTGCTATAAAAATATGTGGTCCGATTAGGATTAAAAATTGTATACTGCCTACTCTATACTATGAAAACTATTTCGAATACTCATTGAGAAATGTGATTACAAAAATTCATGAGAAATCCTTACACAAAAACATTAAACATTATTTAAAATGTAAACGTTTTGGTTTCAAAAAAAAATTTTCCAGTATATTTAGCGATATCACATATCAATTGAATTTATTTTGTTTGCAAATTGTAATGAATCACACGGCTTACTTACGATCTAAACAAAAATTACGGAAATTAATTTAATTAAAAAGTGTGTAATAAATTTGATAAACAAAGAGTGCACTTAATTGGAAATTTCCAGAGTAACAAGTAAAAATACTATAGTGGGCCAAAGGCCAACAGTAAATACCTTACACCAACTGCAAATGTTCATAAAATAGTCAAAATAAAACGTTACATGGGAAGTCCGAACGAAGCGATTTGCTATAGTGTTCGCCCTTGGGCCGAAACATATCGGTAAAGCAAATTTCATCTAATTAATGAACAATTTGCGAGCTCAAGGTTAAAAACAAGAATAGAAAACGGACAGATGGACAGACACGCTTGGATCGATGCAGAAAGTGATTCTAAATCGATCGGTATAATAAAAGGTTGGTTTAATTGAAGCCCTTCTGGGTGCTACATTTGTGTACCACAAGTGGTGTAGGGTATCAAAAGTTTATTTAGAAAGAGTAGTAATAGCGTCGTAATTGTACCTATTTATTAAATTCAGTCTCTGAGTAATTCGGATTATTTCGCTTCTATTATTTTTTTTTGGTTCTTATCTCAACGTAGAAAACCTGTTGTTAGTTGACTTTGAAACAAATCTAGAGCCATTTTCTACCTTCAATTCACAATAACACTCAAATTACATCCATTTTTCATTGTAAGATTAAAAGCATAGTAGAATTTTGGTTTCAATATTTCCCACGCTTCGATTATTTTCGTGTCATAAATATCAATAAAAATATATTAAGTTGGCTGGTAGGACCTGCCAAGATTGTTTGCGATTTTTCCTAAACTTGGATGATTATTTATAGTTGAAGGAGAATTATTTATAGAATGAAAGAAGGCTAACTGTTGATAGCTACTTGCAAATGTTTCTTCGAAGGGTGTAAAGTAAATTTAAATGAATGAAGCAAAATCATGCAAGTTTTGCAGAATTTCCAAGATATTTAGGAAACATTTTTAATAATTAATAGGAAAGTAGAAAGAAAGGCCAAGGCTGAAGAACCGCAGCATTCTTCCCCTAATGACAATCTTATAGAGTATATGTATATACTGAAGGGACCAGCCCATATGCTTAAGAAGATTATTGTTGGAAGACACCATCGAAAGTTGGCATGCAAGGCATATTTGCTGGTCAATGGTCAAAGGTCGGCCTCGAAGAGAATGCCGGTTCACTGGTATTGTCCGTAATACTTTTCTGCGAATTTTACCTCAAAAGTGATGTTGAAGAAGTTGAAAAATTAAGCCCATCAGCTTAAATGCCGCTCTTCCAATAAAAAAATAATATGCAATTCTTGCATATTAGTCTTAAAAGCGAGAGTGATCGCTCCCAAACGAATCGCTTTCCTGAAAGCGTCTTTTAACCTTCCTGCTATCCATGCGAGAAATTGAAACCCCTTCTAAGATCGAGTTCAATCAATGAATTGCCGCATAAAGTTGAAAGTAGACGGGAATAACAAACTAAAGGCTCTTCCATTAAGAGTTTCCAACATAACAATGTCCATACTCCACCAACAGGATACCTAACCAAATCGCTAACCATAACTAGTAAATAGTTCCAATACATTTCCAAATCGAATTTAAATTTTTAGATAAAATATTAGTTAAAAGTTATTCGATTTAATTTTTAAAATTTAACGTACGATGCATAAGTAAGTTTAAAAGAAAATTATTTTTTTTTTATTATTGGATGATTGAATGTAATGACTTGTTAATGAATCGAGTTTAAATCAAATATAATGCAAACATACATGCCTGATTGTATGTGTATAAGCAGCTAACGTGAATATATTTGATTTCATTTCTTTCATTTTCATTTCATTTATTTCCAGCACAAAAGTCATGACGAGGCAAAAAGGCAAATGGTAAATTAACATTTACTAAACTAACGCTTATATTGTTATATTTTGATAATTCATTAAAGAAAACTAACATTTGTAGATAAATTAATTGTAGAATTAATCTGAGTAGTAGCGTGCACTAACGTCCAACTCATTTGTAAAAAAAAACACAAAAAAAAAAACCAAAGTTCACATCACTTTACTTATGTTTAACTTAAGCTATTTAGAAAATATTTTGTGTGTATGTATGTGTTTATTTAGAAAATGTCTGCCATCTTTCAGGTGTTTCACTTATGATAATAATAACCGTAATAACGCGGCCAGTCCAGTTCCGGCAGATATAAAACTAGACTACGATGAATCTCTCGATGGTAGTAGAAGTTTGCAGGTAACATCTTTTTTACTCGAAATATTTTTTTCCAAATTTTTGATTTTTATTTTGTTTTATTTAGTTTCAAGCATACTCTGCTAATATTTTGGACGATCCGGAATTAATAGCTGGCAAACATCGTACTCTGTTAACTTTTACATCATATATGACATCGGTAATCGATTACGTTAGACCTTCGGATTTAAAAAAGGAACTAAATGATAAATTTAAAGAAAAATTTCCACACATACAATTGACTTTAAGTAAACTGCGAAGGTAAGGCAAAGAGAAATTTGAAAAACTTCTTAAATAATTAAATGATTTTTGTGTTTTTTTTTTTCTCTGTCTAATTAAAGTATTAAACGTGAAATGCGTCGCATCAACAAATTGGATAATCGCATCGATTTAGTTACTATATCACAAGCGTATGTTTATTTCGAGAAACTCATTTTAGCCAACCTAATTAACAAATTCAATCGGAAATTGTGTGCTGGAGCTTGTCTTTTATTAAGCGCCAAAATGAATGATGTTAAAGGAGATCTTCTGAAAAGTCTTATTGAAGTAAGTTCCTTTATTATGATCAATGTAAAATTACATCGGTCGTACATGCTTTTGTTTATCTATACGTACAGATACGACACGCACATCTCCACCTAGAGACAACTCAAGTAACTTTATACATTCTCAGTTAGAACAATAAATGATATCAGTCATGTTGGCCTTTTTTTGGTATCTGATGATTGCTAGAAATTACATGATTGGAAAAATTTAAATGCACTGTTGTTTTTACAACCGCGTTCCTTTCTCCTTTTACCTCTTAATTTTAAAGACTTATTAAAAAGTTTAAGAACAAAAAGTAAAAACATTGCATTGACCCATGGCCCACTATTAAATAACCTACACCACTTCCCGTAATACCGTTGTTCAAATAAACATTTTATTCCAAAACATGACACGGCCACCACTTTAAATTTTCAAAATTATCACGTTGAAGATCGCCCTTAATTGAAAACACTAGTCATCATTCTATTTAAAAAAGACTTATGTTCTTCACAAATTCGATTTTTCGAATAAAATCATCACTTCAAACTTTAGCTGCATTTTTCTCAAAACTATGATTTTCAAGTTAGCCGTTCTCAACCGATTGGCTGTAAAATTCAATAGCAGGTTCATAACAATTTTTTTTTGTTTTTTTTTTAAACTGATTCATCTTAACAAATTTCGCCGTTTCGTTTCGTTTGAGAATTGAAAGACATTAATAGTTTGTCGAGGGAAGTAGAAAAAAAAAAGGTTTCCCTTTCTGAGATCTTTCTGTCGCACCAATATTTTGTTTTCAATCAATTGATTATTGTAACAATTTTTTAAGTATCTCAAGAAATAAAACTAAAATTTGAGTAAAAACTTTTTCTCATACATTAACTGATCTCTTGTAAGTAATAAATGACTGACAATTTCTTGCTCATAAAGTACCATTAAAAAGAAGGAAATCGGAATTTTTGCACCGAAAATACACGTTTATTGTATCAAAAATACTGTATTCGAAGTATTACCATTGCTACCTCTATATTTTTTCCAACTGCGTAATAAATTGTGCCACGCTTTTAAAAATCTTCCCCTTTTATCACAAATCACTCAGCTACTCTTTTTTTTCACATCTTCAGATGAGCCAATGCGTTACTTAACAAGTGCGCGACTCATAAGTTATCGGAAGGATTCGAGCTTGGGAGTAAACTGCTAATGAAGTAGCACTTCGCGTTTGATTGCTTCCAACATGTCGTAAATCAGTTTTCTGCATGTAAAAGAGTGCCCTGATTTTGCTCTTTTTTCATAATTTGGCCGTTTTTTTTAAAACAGCGAACCCTGCAAATCGCTTAATTGTTGTTTGTAGTATGTGAAGCTAACTGTTTCACTAAGTTTTCATAGACCACCTCCTCTTGCTGTCACCAAACACAGAATACCGCTTTCTTGCACCATAATGATTCGGTCCTAAGGTAGATATGGAAGGGTCGGCTGTACCTGCCTACGAATTTCTCCACTTAAGATTTTCACAGTAACTTCCCGGTTTATTCCGAGTAACGGTACGATGAAAAATAACTTCCTTTGTATCGTTCCAGAAAATAATAAAGCTGTTGTCTAATAGTCAAAACTTGACATATTCAACGCCATTACAAACTGGACTGCTATGTGAATCTTGATTCGACAGTTAGTGCAATCTATAGGCAAATTTCGGTTTCAGATTAACATATTTGGTTTTCATCTGGGAGCAAGCTTTAGAGACTTTACCATTAACCCGTTAAAGTCACAAAAACCGAGACAAGAAAAAAATTGTAAAAAAAAACAAGTGCAACATTTTGTAGCTTTCAAGATTGATCGGCTATAGTAGTATCAACTCAAAAAGGTTCAGCTCTAAAATTGGGTCCCCCGGAAAACTAAGTGATTAACAAGTAAAAAAAAAAAAAAAACTGACGCTTATTGCAACATTGTATACGATCCTCTAAAATAATTTGTATAATAATAATAATTTTAAAAAATATTTTTTTATTATTTTCATTTTAGAAAACCGAAAATGTATTTCGTTTAAATCGGAAAGAATTAATAGCCTCTGAGTTTGCGGTATTAGTGGCTTTGGAATTTAGTTTACATGTTCCTATGCATGAAATTTTACCCCATTATCAACGTTTACTCTACGAATCCTAGGATTGGCCCAAACGCTTGATTGACAAGCGTTTTCTAACCACCGCGGCCAGTACATCTAAATATTATTTAAGACGTTGTGCTAGTAATAAAAAATAAAGTTTGTCTTTTAAAGGAAAAGTAAAAATATAAAAGCAATAAAAAAATTAAATGATTTTTTCACACAATAAAAGCAATGGTTTTGGGTGAGAAAAAAATTCAAATAATAAAATAAAAATTCGTGATGAAACAATTTTTAATACGAACGAAATTCACAAAAGCACAAACATCGTAATAATAATATAGTAGTATTTATAAACTATTATTTAACAAAACGATTTCAATAAGATAAAATATAAATTAAATGAAAAACTTTTTAAGCGAATGTAAAAAATTATTTCATAAACCTTTAAACAGAAATCCAAATTTTTTTTTCACTTTATTGCAATATTTAAGAAATTCGAAATAAAAATAAGAAAACATATTGAATACAATTCAAGTTAAATTAATATTAAATAAAACAAAACAAAAAAAAATATAAGTAAATAAATTAAAAACTTATTCGATACAAGTTAAGCCAAACCCTGAACCTACATATTAAAGAATTTAAAATTTTTTATAAAATTCTAGAACCATCCCCCATGAGCCCTTTATTGCATGCAACAAATTTTTATCATTGTAGACAGAAAATAAAGATCGCTCCACACAATTATAAAACTCTTCAAGCATTTTTTTTAGACAAAAACTGCGAAATTTTATGCTTAGTCTTATAAAATCAGATACAAATCAGTATTGATTTCTATATATGTACTTATGTAGATCTTTATAAAGGCATAGACTAAATTTTTAACAACAAAAAAACCCCTCAAGCGAATCTAAAATGCTACTAAAAGACTTGGAATCATTTACACATCTGACAAATCTTTTGTTTTAAATTATTCTAGTGTTTAAAGAAATAAAATCATTTCGAATTAAAAAAAAAAAAAACACAAAAAAGGCAAATGTTTTATAAATTTATTTTTTCTAAAAATGTAGACAAGTGAAGTATACGTGAAAATTTTCCTTTCATTACTTAGTTTAGAAATATCTTAAATAGATCGTGTAAGAGAGTTTAAAAGAGTTCTTTTTTTATTATTATAATTATAAGATTTCTTAAAGAATTTAATCTAACATAGCGTTAAATATGCATCATATTATTAATCAATAAATATAAATGTGAAATATGAAGACCGTAAAATGTGTTCTTTTATTGTACACACACACACACACACACAATGATAAGGAAGAAATTTTAGGATTAAATTCCTTTGTAGAGGTCGAACGGAAGGAATAAAAAACAAAAAGTTTCTTCCTTGCCATTGCAGTAATTTTTTATACCCTCTATCGAAGAATCATATCATAAGAACTTTGACCGATCGGCTGGGTACGCTGAGTAAATCAGTGAAGTTAAAGTCCAACCTTTATGTACACTGGTATTTCCCATTTCCTTCTCATTTTTATGTATAGAAGTCGATGATCAAAATTTTTGCAAACACCTAATCTCAGTTTTGTCATTTCCAATAACCAGATATATGCTTTAGTCTGCATACAAATCAGCAGCAAATATCCAGTAAATTTGGAATTCAAAATATTTTGCAAATTTCTCAAAACTGCATTGAATTGGTGACGAGTGATTAATATTTAACCGACCGCTCATGAGATTTCTCATATTTTGATGCTAAAACGTAAAAAACTGGCAAAGAAATTCCTTGTTTTTATCCTTTCTCTTTGAAAATTTTTACAATTATTTTCGATATTACAACATATTCAAATGAATTCACATAACTGAAGGATTGAGTGCGCATATGCATATTGGCCTTCCTGGATTCTCTGTGGTGTTCCTATAATAATTTCAATCTAAAAACAAATTAAATGTCTTTGATTAATGTCAAGGTGCCTTTTGTGTAATGAGATGATCTTTCAGGAATGTTACCTGGACAATTTGTCCGATATATCGAGCGATAACTGTTTTAATTCTATTAATGATCGTAAAGACAGCGCGGGTAAAGAGTATGTCCGAAATAGTGATTTTTAATTTTCTATATGTACTCCTTTTCCATTTGCGAACGAGGGGCAATTATCAGTCTTTACGTATGCTTAGAGAAAATAGTAGACGGCCATTTAAGGCGTAAAGCCTGGACTTTGTCGACGTTCACAGTGACTAACCAACAACAGCGAAGTTATACAAATCTTATAATCTTGTTCATTGTAATGTAGGTCTCGGGCTGATTCAAAGTTGATTTATCAATACACGCGAGGCTACTCGATGGTCTGTTCGTGCTTTACGATCGTGAGATTGTATTACTATTTCAAGTGTTTGGAGTTAAAAACCTTTAAAGTATTCGTTTAATGAACTCATTGCAAATGACGTAAAACTAAACGAGAAAAGTACCCTTACTACTTCAATACTAGCGTCCCTCCCCGAACGGAGGAGGATATGTGAGGGCAAAACGAACTGGCGACTTAACCTACTCACAGTGTATATGATTAACATACAATTTATCTTTCAAACATTTTTAAAGGGAAAAGTTCAAATTGGACACCGAGATCACTCGCCTTACTTGAAATGGTTGTTCTATCAGCAAATCTATCGCTCGTTAAATTGATACTCTACCATATAGAGAGAGGACTAGCCGTGTTTTTCTTCTTGTAAGCAAAATTCACTTACATTCAATAATGCATTCAATTTCGAATCAAAATCAGTATTTTTATAATGTCATTATAACTGTTCGTTCTTCTGAAAGTGAATCGACATTGCCATCCGAACAGTTAGTAGCTGCGAGAAACCGCTGAAATGCCAAATATTCACTTGCTAATATAGTTAGCTAGTGAAGAGAGGCCCAAACAACCTACGATGGGTTTCCGGCATCGAATTGGGGAATTCACGGCCAGTGATTCAGGAGCTTTGATTTTCGACATTTTCGAGAAATTAATGTTCGAAGTAACTGGAATCCTAAAGCGATCTCTGTATAAAGTCCAATGAACTTCTTAGAGTTTTTATACATATTTTCATTCTCTGAAGGTATCTTTTTTTCTTATGTACGATCTGATGAGCTAGGATTTGTTTATTTAAAATGTTACACGAAAACAAGAAAATAATTGCACTTTTTTTAAAAGTTCACTCACTTTAAATGTCATCATATCAAATTCAAACTGCGCAACTGGTATTGCAAACAATTGAAAAATATGATCTCACTCACACACAGCTAATGATAATGATAAGCTTTTAAAGTGGTGCGGAAGGTATATTTGCTACACATGCAATGCTAGACTTGTCATATCTACGGTTATAACGGGTATCGAAATGCCTTAAGTATTTACGTACATGATGGGCAGAAATTTATTATATCACAACATTTGTGCAGCTGCCATTATGATCTGAATAAATATTAAATTTCAAGTATTTTCCTATCACCCTTGTTCGGTAAGTCCATTATAGAATACACCTCCAACTAAGCAAATGCAAGTACTTTTTCCACTTTTTCTGTTTAATTGTCGCACCAGAAGTAGATTTTTATCCACATTCTGAGCAGCGTCACGTCCACATCAAAACACGCAAGAGTCTGTGTCATCTCTGTTTGTGCTTCTCGTGATTTCACATAACCTTGTTTTATAACACAATTCGTAATCCACGATTTTCTTGCGACTATTGTTCCAGCAGACTTACAAAAATCTTGACGACAAGCAAAATGTTATGTTGCCTCTTACGACTAGTGACCGGTCACAATGCCAGAACACGACTGTTAGAGTTTTTATTATTTTCAATTTTTTGCTTATCATTATTTTGATATCTAGGGTTTGCTTACAATAGCAAGAGCCTTGAATGAAATTGCGGAAGAGATGGGGTCAAACCATCTGCTTGACGCTTTGAGAAATCATCATCATAGATTCCACATTAAAGCACACTGATTTAATGCTGTCCGTTTTTCAATTCATACATCTCGTCTTTCTTCTTCAAAGGCTCACGTTAGCAATAGTTCGGACGGACAACCCAATTTTTTCACATACGATAAATTTTAGAAAATCATTCGCAATGTTTAGCGGTTACTGGTTTGAAACTTGCTGGTGTGAACATGCACAGAAAACGCTTAGCTGCTAAAGCCACCAAGAAAAAATTAGTGGAAGCGCGTGATACATATACGAACACAGCTCCGCTGAATAAGCCTAAAAGAGAGATATTAACCTAACATGGCAGTTGGTCCCTATTGATCAGCTGGTATGTCCTTCCATATTAAATAAAACATTTCGCAACTAATCCTTAAACAATAAACAAATTCTGTATATTAGAAAGAATCAAATAAAAAATAAGTAAGAACATTATAGTCAGGCAAGGCCTTTTAAATACCCTACACCATAATCTCTAACTCTAATCTTAGTTTTGTAAGAAATTACTATTATGGGTCAATTTTAATTACCACATATTAAAACTTAGACTTTTCTGCTCCACAAAGCATCGATTTTGCTTATTAGGGTAGAATCGAAAAAGTAAGTCGAAATGGTCCACATTCCGTACAGTTAATTTTTTTATGTTAAATTACTATTATGATATAATTTTCATCATGAAGGTTTAAAAATTGCCCCAGCTCGTCCAAAGTTTTCATACCAATTTAGAATGCCGCAATACTACTACTACTACTTAGCCACTTTTGCCGAGAAAGTTTGAAAATTACAATTTTCATCCATATAATGACTTTTTAGTACAGGGCGATATGTGGGGAATGGCCGAAGAAGTGGACCGAACAATTTTCATTAGCGTTCGTCCCTGGGTCAAAACACGTCACTAGATCAAATTTCATCAAGATAACTCAAAAATTACGAGCTGCAGCTTGAACCCAAATGTAAATGGACAAACGGACGGCATCAGACGGACAAACAGGCTTAGGTTCAGATTATGATTCTGTATCGATCAGTATAACAAAAGGTGGGTCTATCTTAAGCCCTTCTGCGTGTTACATATGACCGCACTAACTTAATATACCCTGTACCACAAGCGGTGTAGGATATAAAGATCATAGAAAAATAGCAAACATGTAACTTGTCATCCTTTTGTGTCATTGTGTGCTTAGCTCCAGAAATGACAAAATTAATAAAATTCCATTTTTCTGATGGAACGAATACAAGAAATCAAGATCTGATCACTAATATGTATGTTAACTTTAGTGGATTACATGGATTTACAAATTTCAGAGAGCTCGTCTTTTTTTTTATCCATAATAGTGTAATATGTAAAAGACATTTTCCTAATGTTTCAAATCCACTCCTTTTTTCCGAAATTGTGGCGTAGCCATAGTTTCAGCATTGATGCTCCCACGGTATAAGTTTCAACTGCTCTTAAGCTCTCGCTTCATGTGTATCAAATTGTAAACACATGGATGCCATTTACGGCACAGAGTTTTTTCTTATTGCTGGACAAAATGCAGCTCAAGGTACGGAAAAGATTAAGTTAGTTTGGAATGAGAATGCACGATATTATAAGAAAGTCATTTCTGAGATTTTATGCAAAAGCCTTTAGTCTTGAAAATCGGCGTATATCTGTCCGTTTTCCACAAACCGAACCGAACGAAGAAAGTGATCTACGGCTTGGGCTTCGAACTTATACCGACTGTGGCAGGCTTGTCTCTTTCTGGTTAACGCTAACTCAGGTCAATGTCTTCGTATTGAACAGATCAGAGTTTCTCGATAATTGAAGACTCTCAAAAATGGGTCGATGAGTGTATCATCACGAAACAGCTAAGTTTCTATCGCGGGGGGCATTCATCACCTGCCCGATAAATGGTAAAAGACTATATACAGTGATTATTTGACTATTAATCTTGGTCATGAGTACGTTTTCAATAAAGCTGGATTTCATAAAAAAAAAAAAGCTCACTTGCAAACTTGTAGATCAAATATATTGTCACGGTTTTAAAGGGGTATTTTCTTAGAGAGTGTTTGGAAATCAAAATGCTCATCAGCTGGATTTTCAAAACCTTTAAATGAAAACTTTAGAGAATACTGTCCTATCCTATGTGGATTCTCAAGTCAGTTTTGCTCGCAAAATGCCAAAACTAATATAATTCAGTTCTGTGATGGAACGAAAACAAAAACTTATATCAGTATCTGATCACTAATGCATCTTTTAATATTAATGGAGTACAAGGGTTTGGAAGTTTCAAGGAATTCATTTTTTTTTATCTAATAGTACAGTGTGAAGTGTGTGAAGGATATTTTCCAAAAATATCAAGTCAATCGGAGCAAAACTCTAAAGCAGAGAGCCTTTGCAAATTCTTACTAATGCTTTGTATCTCTCTCTCTCTCTCTCTCTCTCTACTCTTTCAAGTTTTAATCGCGCTCTTCTCCACACACTAATTTTGAAGCCAGTGGACAGAAACGAATCCATCGATCTCATTAAAATTTTTCATACTTCGTCGAATTAGAATTGACTAGTCCTTCGACGACGAGGGCTTTTTCCTTCTTGACCGCAATTTATTTTGCAAGTGCAAGCTTTACCGAAAAATGTACGTTCTTGCATGCAACTCTGAGAAAAATTGAAATTTAAATTTTTTTTAAATCCTTACATTTGGTTTTTGGATATCTGATGAAGTTATCCCAACTTACCATGCCCATCGCAAGTACAGTTTTTTGAATAAAACAATTCTTAAATAACAAGAAGAAGAATAATTAGAAAAAATATGCTGTTTTTGCCCTTTCAAAACCATGCCTTAAAACTTAAATTCGAATTAAAATCTTTTATTTCTAACCGCATTACTGATGGCGTGGAAAGGAAAATAGAAAACTTAATTGTCAGTAAGCTTGGACACCGCTGTAGGTGTTCCATTACATAAACACAATTTTTTGTCCTAAAAAGATATTTTTCATAAGTTGATGTCATGCAAAAAACAAAAAAAAAAAAAAGCCCTTGCGTACGCAGTCAACAGCTTCATTATAGACTCTTTTTAATGAACGTAATTAACCTTAAAAACTCAACAATCCGCAAATAATACTAATTAAGTAGAGAAACCCTACAGTTTCTGAAAATAACGTGAAGTTGCGAGCAGATGAAAGGAAATAACAAAAATAAAAAAAAGGAATTCGTTATAAATGATGAAAGCAAGAAGTCTCTAATGAAGTTGCTTTATTTTATGCATGCACACAGTCTGTGCCAATTGAATAGCCTCGTTGCCGACTTGTCCTCGTTTTACGTATAACTGTGAGAAATGTAAGAGGAAACTTTTACTAAAGTGCCTTAATAGATGAGTGGACAAATGCATTAGATTTTCATAACAAATCTAGGATTTCATGTCGATTAAGCGTTCGCCTAGCTATCATCTATCGTTTGGACGGTTCGCATAAATCGAAAGCGAAAGTGCATCATTTACACAGTAAACGTCTCTTTAGAGAGTTTTTGACCGAGGTGTTGTCCCCTCCTCTCGTCACCTCACACAGATTTCGAATGGCATGACTTAAGTTTGCCTTATCCGACAAAGTACGTTTTCTTCACGACATCTCCTACACCAACGTCCAAGGATATTCATAGCAAAGAAATGAATGATCAAGAACCCGCCAGTTGCATCAGATATTTACATAAAATTTGGCTGAGATGTTCGCAGCTTCCATCGGTTAAATAGGCTTTCAAGTACTGTCGTCCAAAAATAAAGGATGTCTTGCTTCCTCAATTGTGTTCAATTATTAACTTTTACTTTTATATATATTCTCCTTATTAGCCCTTTCTGATCTTTATTTGCTCACCATTAGACATCTCAGAATTACTCTGTTCGCAATCCTTCCTCTGTTCCTCCCTTGGACCCTTATTTGTTCGGTCTTCACGTTCACATTCGGATGACTCGCTAGTTGCTCGATGTTTAGCCAAGGGCAAAGTGATTTGCTTTGAGAGATGACGGTTAGTAGTTTTCAAGTTCTTCGTTGCAGTGTCCTCCTATACGCTCTCTATGGTGTGATTGTTGTGTACCCGGTAGCAATCCTTTCTAAGTTATATCCTTCCTTCTATGTTTTCTTGTATTCTCGTTACTCAAACTTTTACGGCAATTAATTGATAGATAGCTTTCAGCTCGATAAGCTATCGTTTTACAAAATTGTTCGCTGAAAGGCCAAGCAAATCTGCGCTGTTCTGTCATTACCATTATCAGTCTGCTGCTTATCGACGCCATTTTCATTTACTTATTATATAATCAGTTCTCTTAGCTATTGTCTAGTGCGCGGTTTTTGTTCATTCAGAATTTCGATACTTTTATAAGCCTGTGTCGGTGTACGTGAGCGTGCATCTGGCTTCGTTACTGCAATAGAAAGAGAAAGACTCAACAAAAAGTGAATCATTTACTACTGTTGTGGTTAGAGCTGTGGCTGTTCAACTTCTGTAAGCCTGTTACCTGGCAATGAGTTAATTGGTTTGCAAACAAATTGACTGACGTGGGCGTATGTTGTTGTCGTTATTGTGGATACAAAAAAAAAAACAGAAAAAAAACAGAAAAAATAAATAAATAACTGCATGTTTCCTAATTAGCAGCTTTTCGTAATTAAATATGCCTTCAAGCTATTCATTAACATGCCAGTAATTAAAATATTGCGCAAACACACATAGTTACACGCCGCCTCACTTGCATCCATACACCTGAAATCAACGAACCTCGCTATACGCACATACATGAGCAACTTATCGAAACCATCAATGGAATACCATCTTGAATTTAACCAGCTATACCACGGTTCAGTTATAGATTAAACATACTGCGTCACAAACAAACATATGCACACTTATATACACACAATTAAAGTTTATATAGAAATTTATGTAACGAGAAGATTTCATTCGAAAAGGCAAGACTGTTAATTAATTTACTTGTGTGTTCGTCTATTCGAATCTTCAGTAAATGTACTTTCATTTTGACGTGAACAGTTTGGTGCAGAGTATTTCATTTACGACCTATGCCTGCATGTCGGAATTGCATTTGTTTGTTCGATGGCTAGATGCCGGCAGTCTATTTTAGTATCTCGTTAAATATGTAAATGCAGTGTTGCCAGATAAATCTGCCCTCTTCAAAATGCAAAAGGCAAGAAGTTGAAGATAGAGGCCGTAAGTGAACTGAAAACGAAATTAGAGAACCCGTTAACACATTAAGCGACAATTAGATGTACGGCGGTTACCGAAACTGGTTCCAGCGAGACACAACTATTCCAAAGTGTTCCAAACGGACATACAACGAAATGATGTGGAACACAACCAATTCGTTCTAACGGCGTGTAATCAGTAAATTCGAACGATCTCCTATAACTATCGCCTGCAAGCGCAATCTTCGCGAAAGAATTTTAACTGAAATTATTACTCTTAGAATTCTCGCAAAAGATCTTGGATATATATTTTGAATCTTGAATGAGTACTGATCGACGACTATATGCCAGACTTTGAAGGATTAAATCACACAAAAAAAAAGACGACACGTCATGACGTACTTTAAATTATAGCTAGCGAGGACAGTGTGCCTCGGTTGAAAAAGCTCTAACATTTTAGACTCACATTAATGAATATCGTAGGTGTCAAAAACCTATCATGTGAATTATGTGAAATCTTAAATATATGAAAAACCATAGAAGGAGACAGCGATATACTTACAAAGTGGGATTATGATGTAATTTGTATGATTGATTATGAATGAAAAGTTCCCTATATGCAGGCTAACTAATACCAAAGGTTTATTATGCCTTTAGATTCAAGTAAATAAGTCCTTGAAATAGCTGGAGAGCAAAGGAATATCAGTGCTTTGTACACAGCAAGTCCTTCCGAGGATATCTCCTATATGTGTAATCATAAACACGGGGAATGTGGAATAGAATGCGACGAAGTTTATACCTGGTCGGTAAGTGATATGGGTTTACCGATCGACATCAATCGATGGTTCACTGTAGCTTGTAATTAAGTCAAGTTACGATAGGTTTCCGGTTTTAAAAGAAAAGAGTCCAAAAATTACAGTAAAGTCCAAAAGTATATTAATAATACCGATAAGCTTAAATCGGAACGAATGTGCTAAGGCCTGGTTGGTCGTTCATTAAATCTTCTTAATGATCTGTAAAAGGCTTGCTTTTTAACTTCTTTTTTCCGATGCAAAAAGATTTGCAAGATATTGAGGCTTATGTTTGCCAATCCCACGGAGTCGCATGTAGGTAGCGATCGACAGTACTTTGTAACATGACTTCGTTAATTTTTCCTTACAGCAGTCATAGGCTGATGGTTTTTAATTCTTTTGATTGAAATTTTTCCGATTCCGGAAAAGCGGTATAGATTGCAGTGGTTAACTTTATGGACATATTTCCAGGAGTCCTAGTATGTTTGGTGTTCTCAATCTCGTTGTTATTGTGTTCCGAATTTTCAATGTGATGTTTATGTTCTTCTTGGTTTTTTTTTTTATAATTGAACCGTAAATTACTTTATTTGGGTTAAGTGCTCCTGTAAGTTGGTGTAAGGGCCAATTTTACTTTTTTACCTTTCCTTATCGTATTTACTAAGTTCCAAAGAGCAGAAAATTTAACTAAGTTTTATATAAATTAGTTACTCGCCGTATTATTAAGCAATTTCCGTCCATAGTTATGCATCACTGGAAGTTAACAAAACGAATTCTTCTAATGTACTTCACACAGTCATTATATAAGCTATTTTCAAAGTCTCTATGACTTCAGCTTTTCTAAACTTGGCTTGTCTAAACTTTTTCATTAAGGCCAACCCACAACGAACACCTTTTTCAAATTAAAAAAAAAAAACTGCACTTCATTATTAAAACGAGATACAAGAGAAGAAGCATATGTCGATTCTTTCAATTTCTTGCAAAATTGGGGAAGATGCGCTTGTCTCAACACCAGAGAAGTCAGCAAAATTACCACCAAAATGGTTTACGGGTAAACGGTTTATTTTCATTGCGAGCGAGTCATCACGAGTTGATGAACGCATCAAAATCAAGCCAAAATTTATTAATGATCCTCTTTGAAAACTTGTGCGTTGTGCATTGTCCGACTGCGTGTCGGATTATTCATCGCGAGTTTTATCGAAACATCGAACCGAGATAATCACTTTGATTAGGAAGCCGAGCGAAGTTAATTCGGACTTAACTTAGCTCTTATACGTTCCGAAGTTGAATAGCGAACATTGTACGTTTCTTGGAAAAGTGGTGATCATACGGTAATCAGGAAAGCATTTCCCGGCCCTGTTGAAAATAATGCATTCATCGCGGTTTTTTCTAAACACCGAATATTTTTTTTGCCAGACCAATATACTCACATTAATTGAGAAGCCATGCAGACTTAATGCAAGCTTCGGGTATTGCTTCCAGATTAAATAGCGAGTCTTATTCACCCCTTTTTCGCGGAAATAGTTAGTAGCGTAGTGGAAATAAGCGATGAGCATCCGATAACAATGCTATCGTGTGCCGGCGATCTTTATTGAAAATGGTGGAGTACTGAACATTTAATCTTTTCAAAATACTTCTGCAAGAATTCTTAAATATCTGGCAACTCTTTTTTTTTCTGCAATACTTATCTTGAAAAACTTTATGAATGTAAAGCCCTTATCCAATTTATTTTAATTAGCGATTATAAAGAAGGAAAAAAAAAAACATCGCAACCATTTATAAAAATGCCCAAGCAATGTAAGCTGCATTTGGGGTTAGAGATTATTGCAGTTGTTGCTGCTGTGCATTAAAAGCAATCGAGCCAATTAAAAAACTTACCACTTTTACCAATAATGAATAAATGGAAAAAATACAACAACAAAAAAAAACATGAATCTTTCATCAACACACAACAATTACTCTGAAGCACAATTAGTGCAAGTCTACAGAGCGACCAGTTAACTATAAACGCAAGCAAATGGTCGGGAGCCAGGCATGCTTATAATCATAGTGCTTTTAAATACTGTAATGAGAAATACATATCCATATATATAGATATATATATATATATATATATATATATACAAGTAGATTTGTATTGTTGTGCACTCAGGTATAGTCGTAAAGGTGCATATTGCCAATTAATTGGGAACGGAGAGGAGATGTGAAAGCATTCTATTACATTAATGATTATAAGTTGAGAGTCTTTGAAAGCGATCAAATTTATGATAGACGAATGTGAGAGAGAGAGAGAGACAGAGAAACAGACGGATACGTTTCCAGCCCCATTTTTCAACATTTTTAAACGCCACTGCTTTCAGCAATTGTCTGATTCAGGCGGTAGGGTTTTTGTGTTATTTTTTAATTAATTAACAAACCAAACAATGTACAGCTAAAGCTACAACAACAACAACAACAACAACAGCAACAACAAGATGAAACAAACAAACAAACAATAAGCAGGCAGCATCCAAATTAAAAAGAAAGATTTTTTGAAAAATAAGCAATTAGTTGGCATTTCGAACAGGCTCTCAGAACACTGTACCTAAATACGTCAGCAGTAACAGTAGTCAGCGGCTGCAGTAGTAGAAGTTGTACCCGTAATAGTGGTTGTAAGTGAGGAAGAGAGTTGAAATAAAAAACAATAAGAAAACAAATTCAACATATTAGAAACAGAAACAACAACAGCAACAAACGCAATAACATACATATAAAATACAATGTTTGTGGATTATTTGATGCGCAGGTACTATCTGCGCCGTTTTAACCATTCATTTTATGTTCTGTGTAGCTGCTGTCAGGTAAAAAGGCAGCCTGAGTATCTGGCATTCATACGTATATGAGAATTTTCTCTACACACATAATGAAAGCATTCAAGTCATCCAGTCATACTGCCAGTTAATCAGCCAGCCAGCCAGTCAGCCAGTCAAGCAGGCAGCGTTCAACTTTGCTAATGAACAAGCGTTACATTTAGTTCGCCAACAGACATTGCAGAGTACGCCTGAGCCTGAATAAAATAAAATAAAAAAAAAATCCAATTAATTAGAAATTTTCCGTAGAATAAAAAAAAAAATAATTACAGCGGAACCTAAACAAAAAGGATAATTAAAGGATTTTTTCATAAAATTTCTGAAGAAAGATTTCCTAAAATAAAATAAAAACAAGATTTTTAGAAACAAATAAAAATGTGTTTTTTTTTGTTTTAATTCAGCAAAGTTAGTGCAAATTTGGTTAATTTTTAATTTAAAAAAAAATATTTTTTTATTTTTTAATTTTCAACATAACGAAAATTGGTCTTAAGCAGTTTCTTAAAAATTTTTTGAAGAAAAAAAATTAATTTCTCTTAAAAAATACTATGATTTATTTTTTATTATTTATTCTAGACAGAAAATGAAAATAAATTTTAATAATTTTTAATTATTTCTCAAAAAATTGCCGAATGATAAAATATTCGATTTTTTTAAATGTTTTGAAAAATTTTTCTTGAAAAAATATACGGAAATCTATTGCAGCACATATGAGCGAGGCTTCTCATTATCTAGCCAGACTTTCGCAAGGACACTCAACTCAATGGATTTAACATTTTTCTAAAGCTACGCACCTATGCCGCAACTAGTCGATTATTATTAATTGTTTTTGTGTTTAGAAATAAATAAAAAAAAAAAAAAAAAATGCTTTCATTAAAAATAAATGCAAAAAAAAGTGTGAAATAATATTTTAAAAATTTTTGAGATTTTTATTTTAAAAAACAACAACAATGAGCTGATAGTCTGAATTGCTAGTGCTCATCACACTTTGAGTCCTAGACTTTATTGCCTTGATCTTGATTAATTATAATAATAATAATAATATTAAAATAAATCCTTACACAAGAACAAAAAAAAAATTGAGGTCTAGCAATATTGCCTACCAGCTCGATGTTAGACCAGTAGCATGTTAGTTAAATATCGAGCCTAGCAATTTGAATACGGTAATGTATTGAATTGATATTAGGTTCCGTAGGTGGCTTTAAGATCACTATAGGATTAGTTGTTTTGTATGCGACTAATAATAGTTAATAGGAATAATAATAATAAATAAATAAATTTTTTTATTATTAACTTTGCTTGTGCAAGTTGTGTTTTATTTAAAAATATATCTATATATACATATTTATATATTTGTGCAAAACATTATAATAAAAATAAATTAAATAAATAGGTAAAAATCTCAGAAATCTCTTTTAATTGGGTGAGATTATCCATCAGATCGATCTCTCACCAAACTTTTTTTTTGGCAAATTTCATTGAACGCAAAGTCAATATATTCCAATATTCCTTTTCTTTTCGTATTACGGCTTTCACGGATTATTTGGAGACTATTATTTTTGTTTTCAAATCAGGTCTCTCTCTATTCATCAACTGAAAACATGCTTTTTAATTTGGGGGTTTAATACATTTTTTGTAAATAAATTGTTGTTTTAAATAAAAATTTGATCGATATTTCGGTCACACAAGACGGGTGTCAAGGTTCCCAAGTTATATAGATAATGATAAAAAGAAAAGGAAGCAAATAGTGTTTCAAAATGTTGTTAAAGAATATCTTATAAGACCATTCGCGCAAATTAAGTTTCACGATATTCGCGGCTTACCGGCTGGTTTATAAGACGAAAAATTCTTAAGCCAATTAAAAACAATTGGAAATTTTTCCTGGTAATAGCAATTAGGAACATTATAGTCGGGCGACGCCGACCATTACATACCCTACACCACTTCGCCTAGTTCAGTTATTCGCTCGTTTTGGTAATAATACACCAAAAAGTACACAATATTTTCATGCAAAGCCCGCATATTGGAAGGTTAGATTTTCTCTCCATATAAGAGTTCGCTTTCGTGATAGTGTCTATATAAGTGGGGCCTATGTGAACTAAATTCCCTACCGGTAATGTTTTTTTTGCAGAAACGCTCCTATGAACTGGTAAGATATCATGAGATATCTTATACGGCGTAGGAGGAGAAATAGACCCATGCAATCCAAATTAGATTCACATAATTTTTTTATTTAATTACTATAATGAGCAAATTTTTATCGCAAAAAAATTAGTAATTAGGTTTTTCTGGTTCCATGAGAATCCTTATATGCGGTGGTATGCAAAAAAAAACCTACGTTGTCCAAATTCGGTAATTCAGATTTCTTGCGCAGGAATGGTTATATGTGGGGGGGTTCAAACTATTGTCCCAGCGGGTCCAAGGTTTTCACACCAACTTAGAATGCCGAAATACTACCACTTGGTCACTTTTGCCGAGAAATTTTGAATATTGCAAGTTTTTTGCACATAACGACTTTTCAGAGTAGGACCTTATATGGCCAATGTACGTCAGTGTACTAAATTTCGTCAAAATCAATCAATGCGCTTTGCAGCTTGAACGCAAAAATGCAGGGACAGATATCAGACGAAGACATAGACAGACAGACAGACTTAAATCAATTCAGAAAATGATTCTGAAGCGAACGGTATAATAAAAGGTGGGTCTCTCTTAAGCCTTTGTGGTTGTTATATACGTCTGAACTAACTTAATATACCCTGTACCACATGTGGTGTAGGATATAAAAAGTGAAAAAATGGAAATATAATTACTTATAGGTTTGGCGGGGCGTGGTCGATTTTTTCCATTTTTGGACATAGTGTTCTTCATAAAATATATTTAGAAAATTTCACCCATCCATCTCTCTAATGACCAAAAATCCAGAAATTTTTGTTTGGAGTAGCAAAGGTACTCTCAGTTTACGCTCTATTATGGGCGTGTACTTTGACCGATGTAGATCATTTCCCATACCAACTTACCTGCAAGAACTTCCAAATTATCTGACTGACCTTGACTGGCTGCCAACGACCAATTCAACATTTGTGCCCTTTGATGACTTCATCGGCTTTCAAGGGAAACTGCTTTTAGAAATATTAATGAACTAAACTATTTTTTTCATATACCAATGTTAGCAAAGTATTTCTCGATTATTTTTGTAAAATTCAGAAGTGCTCACCACATTCATGATCTGTATCCATTTGTTGGCCTGTTTGTTTTGGCAAAGTCACACAAATGAATGCAGGAAATCTGGCAAATAAAGAATATTTTCTTTTCGACGGTCAACCATCAGTAAAACTTCATTGACATATTTACGAGCTCGTAAAGAGAAATGTTTACACCCTACAACGCGTGGGGTGCATTAAGTTTGTGGCGATATAACTCTCACCTAGAAGGGCTTAAAATAAATTCGTCTTTTATTATGCCGATCAGTTCAAAATTAGTTTCTGAATTTGTTAAGCATGTTTGTCTGTACGCCCATGCACTTTTTGTTTCGAGACCTTTGGTACCCTAATATGTTTTGGACCAGGGAAGAACTCTATTCAAAATGCATTGAATCGGACTCTCGGTCATAGGAAAAAAATTTGCAATTTTCAAAATTTCTCAACAAGATACTCGAATAGAAGTATTTCGTAATAATAACTTGGTATAAGAAATTTGAGTCGGACGAGGTGATGCTTTTAAGTTCCTTCTATAGAAGCGTTGTTACGAAAAGTAAGCCTTATAGGGTCGAAAGATCTAATTTTTACTATTCCAAGGTGAGAATTAGTTCGTAATAATAATTTGACATAGAAATTAATTAGATCAGATTTGGAATATGTAAAACTATTTTTCGGACCTGACCTTCTATAAGAGTGAGTAGACGTGAAAGGTAGGCAAGTCTTTATATGGCCACAAAGTCTAATTTACAACAAAAATAGACGAATAATGACAAGATTTTTGATAAAAAGACTAATTTTGGAAAATACGAACGACGTTACCTTATCTTTCGGGTCCTCTTTTCTACGAAGGCTTCTTGGAAAATAACTGTAATTGTTAATATTTTATTACAAAAATAGATGAAGAATTGTATTAGGGGAAGTGGTATACGGCGTTTACTGGTCGGTTTTGTCGGTACGTATATAGAAGTAAAGGTTGTTTGAAAATATCTGCGCCTTTGTAATAAAAACATAAAATTCACTCGACAAATTGCATGGTTTTTGCGTTAAAAATGCTGATTGATGAGGATAACTATTTTTATAATAAATAAAAAAAAAGGAAAATTTGTTATTCATATCTTTATTTATCAAAAGTTATAATGTCGTTGTTATAGCAGGCCTTCTTTCTAAAACTGCTTTCAAAACAACGGCAATTACTTTCATCTATACCTGCATCTATTTTTACTACTTATGGACCATAACATTTTCTTTTACGACCGCGACTACAATACTTTTTCGAAGTGACGATTATAGGTCTGAATAGGAACAAGTGAGAAAATTATATTCACTCGTCACTGAATCTTTTATACCCATCATCACCGTTATCCTAAAAACAGGTAAAAAAACTACATTTTCATACTCTATAGTATGGTGTGAACACCGCTGATTTTTTCCATTTTGAAAACAAAAGTTTTTGCCGCATAGCTGTGTGCGGCGTTGTAGGCGTGCCCTTTGGAAAGTTTAGGTCACTTCCAAATTCTTTTCCAAATTTGTTACCGTTATCTTCATTTTCGTTAACGAAAGAATGTTTACTACACAGTTGCGCAAACAGACAGATGGACAAACGAACAGGTTTAGGTGTAATCCAAATTCAAAATTGGCCAAGAATTTGTATATTTTATGGGGTTTCTGAAGCTTGTTTCTGCAGGTTATAAAAGTACTGAAAAAACCCAATAATAGTAAGTAGGCGTGGTCAACTTTTGCCACTTTTGTGCACAAATGCTACAGCATCGCCCATAGAATATGCATTAAAATTTCTGTACATTCATTTGCTATAGTTTATGAGTAATGAGCAAAAAATTAATTTTCTGTTTCCTGTGAAAAAAGAGTTTTTCGTGGTGCGCTGGGCCTGTCCTTCCACCGATTTAGACCATTTTTAATGCCAACCTGCGTGCACGGACTTCCACTATTTCTGCTAAATTTCAAGTCGATAGCTTCACAAAATATATTACACAGGCGGACAGACGGACAAGACGGACATGCTTAAATCAATTTAGGATTCGATATTAATCAAGAATATATATACTTTGTGGGATCTCTGATGCTTCCTTCCGGGCGTACCCCTAATGTTTCGGTGAAAGCCAGGAAAAGTGTAGTAAAGGACGAAATCAAACCTGATGTCGTAAAAAAGTATTATAAAAAAAGTTTTTTTCCTTTCCATATGCCGTAAAGTGTACATACACATTTGGCGAAAAGCTAGCCTACACAAAATGTATTCCACATCATTTTAAAGAATTAACGCAACTGCAGCTTTTCAATAATTTCTGAAAGCGCGTTAAAACATATCAGAAAAACCTAACAGACTTCAAAAAATGTAGACTATGGTGGAGGGTTGGCTATCTTTACTTCGGTGATGAATTGACTTCTTTGCTTTTTATTTTCATAAACTACAACAAATCGCAAGATAAAAATTCCCACGTACACTGTATGTGCAAAATGTGCAAAAAAAAAAAAAAAAAAAAAAAAAACCTAAAAGTAAAACGCCCGCACCCATCATATATTGTAAAGCATAGAAATTTCATTCTATTTTCGTTTTTTTTTATTTTCTTCTTTTTTTTTTTTAATAAATGTGGTGGGTGTAAAAGATTGGGCCGTAGTCGTATATAATTTTCTTAGTATAAAATAAATGTCTTTAAAATAATAAATAAATGAGTCGTTTATTTTGAAAGTGGAGTAAGTTGATTTTTGAAAAAAATGACGAAAATCATCATTATAGAACGAACTTAATATGACCTTTTTGGCTCTAAATAGTTTAGAATTTATAAAATTCAGATTTCCTACTGTTTAGGAGGTGGGAATTTTAGCTATTTTTAGCTACTGAAGGTATTGTAAGGGATGCAAGTCCATTTTATTTACTTAATAAATGCCGACCAGTCTGGAAAGTCTTTACAGAAAAACAGAGATTTAGCTGTGAATAGTTCGGAAAAATATTTTGCATTCCCCTTTTTATTTACAAGAGGCGCTACCCTATCCTAAGGTAATAATATCAATAGCTTTATAAGCAGGCTATGTATGTATTGATTCAAGGCTTTCACAATTTTCATAATAATCAAACTAATATGTATATTTGGAAGGTACAGTATCTTGAGCACTAACAGAGTGTGACTTACCTAAGAGCATATTACGGCTTACAGTGATATGTGCACGGCCCCAAAATGGAAACACAAACTTTGCAATAATGTGGATGAAAAATGTTCAGTCCGGTGGCATTGATCACAAATTTTTATTGCCAAAATTTCGGCCATTATGGAAACTGCTAGAAACCGCAAGCCGGAAAAAACGATTCTTTGTGTTTACCCCCAGAACACTTTTATCAAATGAATAAATATTTATATAAAAATGATAAGAAAAGGCTGATACAACTGATAGATTATCACTTTAAGTAGCGATTACAGTAACTCACTAATTTTGCGAGCCCCTTCAGGTGCAATGAAAGCTTTACCTTACTTTAAGTAGCATTATAAACAAATTTGGATAAACAACTTGCTTTAGCTAATACCACAATATGTAAAAAATATGTCCATTGATGTCTATCAACACTTTTGAATGTATTGAAATGTGCAAATCTTTAAAGATCTCGCAAATCATACAAAATCGACTTATATCACTTTCAAAATAAACGGGTCAAATAAACCTCTTGTGGTTTTTAACAAATTTTCTAAAGAAAGTCAAAAAAAGTCTAAAAGTCTTTTAAACCCAACTAAAATGTAATTAAAGATCCTTTCCCTTAATCATTGTCTTTTCTTATCTCTCTTTTTGAAAAATCGCATGTATTTCGTTTTAACCAACCTACTGTTGCCCTGAAGTAATTCAGTGATTATGTCTAACTAACAGGCTGCAAGGATTTTCAACGCAAGCCATAGGAACGCAGGTACACAGAATTTTTTATATTGCCATCGCATATATATGCATACATATATACATACAGATGTACATACATACATACATACATATTAAGTTAAGCATATGTGTATGACTAGGTTTATGGATGTATGCCGTTGTTACATAATAGTCGTGGGAAAGCATGCAGAGATTATCTTTTCCTTCTTGCTTTATTAAAAAATACTTGACAAAAACAAAAAAAAGTAGGACCCTTGATGAGATTTAAGAAATGTGTTAAGGTTTCATTCACTCTACAAAAAAAAAAAAAAAAATAATTTCTCACGTTTGTTAAGTTAAAAAACTAGAAATGCGTGGGAATTATTACATAAAAATGTTGACTTTTAGAAACTCGAAGCACAGGAGCCGAGAATTTTTAGTAAGCATATCGATCCTTCATAAAATTGTCTGCATTGTATTTTAATATCGTTAGGATTTTCTTATAGCAGAAGATCTTAAGCAACAGTTCCCACGATACGCTCTGTAGACGAAAAGTGTGAGAAATTTTTTAATAACACATAAGGGATTTTGGCTATCGATTATTAGGTTGTAAGGATTTTTAGTTAGTAAATTGTAAATCTTTTAAAATATCCTGATATGGAAAATGTCTCACGCTTTCGCTTTCTTTTCTAGACAAGGGAGAACAGGTACAGAATCCTAAGTCTGAGAATTTTATTGATTTTAACAATAACGCAGTAAAATGTGTTGTTTATATAAAAAAAAAAACAAACAAAAAAAAAATTGTTTTTTCTCACGCTCGACGATTTTTATATCTTTCTTAATTAGTTAAAGCATTAAGTAAAGATCGTTGGGAAGATCTTCTTACAAAATGCATGGGAATTTTTCGGATTTCACTTGAATTTTTAAATCTGTCGATAATAGGAGACCATCAAATGTTCAAAGACTGCAAAGGGAATATTTTTAGTTTTTCATTTTCTTTTAAGAACTCTTTTATACGCATCAACGAAACAAAACGGTATACTGGCCATATGGTAACGTCTGCTAATGTACATACAATAACAGGTGTCGGAAACCGTATAGTGTGTAAATATCAAAGATATTTAAATCGCATCAGTCGTTAAAATCACTAAAATTCTCATACTTAAGATTCTGCTTAAGACATGGTCTCCCTTGTCTAAAAAAGCGTGAGACATTTCCCATATCAGGATATTTTGAAGATTTGATCATTTATAAGATTATCATTTACTAACTAAAAATCCTTAAAACCTAATAATTGATAGCCAAAATCTCTTATTTGTTATTGAAAAATTTCTCGCACTTTTCGTCTACAGAGCGTATCGTGGGAACAGTTGCTTAAGATCTTCTGCTATAAGAATATCCTAACAATATTAATATAGAATGTATTTTATGCATACAACATAAACCAACAAAAACGTATTTCAGATAACAAGTTTTTATAAATTGAATTTATTACTTATATATGTATGTATGTACGTATGTAACCAAACAGTTACAGGCTTTCGTTTTTCCCTTTCAATTAGAATTTAATTTCAATATAAATGCAAACACACAAACACATATATTTTTTTCATATCTTTAACAAAAAGTTATAATAAATGGCAAAAATATTTATCGGGAAAATCAGAATCCATATCCTATTTAAAACACTTCCAAAAGTGATGCATCGATCATTAAGAAATTATTACAGGGAAGTTCAAATAATGTTAACTATGTAACGTATCCAGTGAGAATAGAAAAAGAGATCGTACTTTTGCTATGTGTACCAACGGAGATATTTGTCAAATTATTTCTCAATTCCTAGGTTTTATTGATGGGTTTTCTTCTTTCTCTGTCTACAATCCTGCCTAAGCAATATCATACTCATACCTATAGTAATCGTTCTCTCGGTAGTTGGCCAAAGAAAAAGGATAAAAGGATTTAAAAAAAATTTATGAACTTAAAAGTGAAAAACCAGTGCAGTTGGCCAAACACCCTACACCACTTTACAGTTGTGCATATAAAGGTTTCTCAAAAGAAGGTTTGATAGGAGAAATTGTCGCAAAAGTGATTTGATCCGAACCATTTCCGTTCGTCGTTAGGCCAATACACGTGAATGCATCAAATTTCATCATAATATCTCAATAATTGCGAACTCTAGGTTGAACGCAAGAAACCAAGTGGGATAGACGGTTAGACGGACAGATGGGATACATTTAATAGCAAGAGCGGTCATCTTGAGATAGATTTATTTCCCATTTTTTTTTTTTAAATACGTTCGTCCATCTCTCTGTCTGATAACAGTTCATGTACTTACAACCATTTTCAATTTACAGGCCGCGATTTCCAAGGTACTTCGATGAAATTTCGCCCTGAAAAAACCCATTTGAAAATGGCTTGGACGGGAGCTTCATTCTCCATATAAAGCCCTCCCTCCCATTATATCAAAAGAATTTTCTGTTTTCCAATATTTCTCAACAAAAATAATTAGAAAATAGTGTTTGGAATATGTGAAAATTTGGATGCGAGGAGACCATCAACGGCCCTTCTATATAAACGTTCTTATAAAACATAAAATTCTGTATAGCGACACGGCTGAATTTGTAGTCTTCTGTTAAGGAATCTTGCTTAAAATAGAGATTCGACAGATAAATTTGCTTAGTGGGTGGTCTATTCCACTTCTCATAAAAGAGTTCCCATGCTGAGTAAGACAATGTATGGTAACAAAATATAATTTTAGACATGTTGTGACGAAAGCAATTGACGTATTGTATTAAGCGAAGTGGTGAAGAGTAACTAGTAGCGGGCCTTAAAATACACAATAAAATACAGTTTTGTGCTTTGCACTTCTCTTTTTTGCTTTCCTTCGTGCTTCTAGATAATCTAATCGCGGTTTTTTTTCACTTAGTTTCGGAAATTGTCAGGCTTAACATATAGAGCATAAACATAAGGTTTGCGTTGCACTACAAATCGAGATGCATTCTAATAACATGCACTGTGTAAGAAGATCCAGAGATTTTTATTAAATGTTCCCCTACTTCACTTGCTTTTAGGTTATGGCGGGAAATTTACAACCGCGGAAGGTGGGCCTAAATATTGATACTTGGCAAGTGTTTTCCCAATTTGTGTCTACAAAGAGTAAAAAAAGACTCAATCCTCGCAGAAGCTGATCCACGGTTTCTGAAAAACGAAAACTTTAAAATATTTTTTTCAGTCTAAAGTTTAGTGAAAATATTTATTAATACGATCAATACTTTGCTAAAAGAACGATCCAAATTAGCAGGGAAATGTTTGCGAACTTTATATAATCCCTTAATATGAATATCAAAGAACGGTCCTAGCTTCGGTAAAAATGTTGCACTTTTTCGAAAAACATTTCTGCAGCTTTTCAATAAAATATCTTTGACGAATGTAAGGTAAAGGAAAAACACGCACCAGGCATAGCTTAAGGGGAAAAAATAAAATGATAACATAAATAATAACAAAATCTAATAAGCTAAGATAAGAAAAGATAAGAATCGGATATGAAGCTGGATCTTATCGATCAAGCGGTACACTAAAACTCGTACAATTTTAAAGAAGTTGAATCACATACGCAAATTGTTGTTTCCCTTAAGCTTTATAGTTAACGGTCAAATGATCAATGAATATAAACAATTGTACCCTCTTAGGAACTCCTACATCTTACACAAATAAGAAAATTACATCCGCATGAGTAGCTGAGTGAATTAGGACCACGTCTACCAAGTCGATATTCGCGGGTTCAAGCATTAAGTGCAGTAGAGTTTACTTTGGACGTAGCTGTAGTGAGAGAGCAGTTGGTAAAGGCATAATGCTTACCCGGTTGTGGCCCTTCTTTCTTTCTCTTTTCTCTCTTTTTTCTTTGTGATATTCGCTGAGTGGACAGTCAAGCTAAAAAAATATACGAAAGTAAATTGTAAAATATTTTTTAATTACGACATGCTCGGGGTCAACTTAGGTTAGTTTTCGAGATGATTCTATGACTCTGTTTGCACCAAGTTTTACTTACTGCAATGTTTGCTTATTTACTTTGCAATACCTGCTATAGATCTTAAGCTGAGATTTTAAGCTGCTACAGATATTTCTCACAAGAATTATGGACCTTTTTGACGCTAAACTATTTCGACTTCGTCCCCAGAAGTATATTTACCAGCTTCAGTTTTGGCTTTTGGCTAATAATTATTTATCTAATATGGGCTATGTCGGGAGTGAATCGAATGCTTATTTTCAAACTTACTCCTGCGGCCATGAACTGTCAATATGTTTATACCAAGATTCTGTTCATTCAAAGACGGACAAGACGAGGCAAATTTACTTTACTGCTATCTTTCTCAACCGTATTTAGAAGAAAACTATGTATTACAGCGCCTATGTAAGTAGCAAACATTTTTTAGTTTAGAAAAATATACCAATTTTTAAAGATTTTATTGCAAACTTCATGCTTAGATGATGAAATTTTTAAAAAATAGAATAAAGTCAATTTTTTCGAAAGATTTATGACAACTACAAGGCATTTAACACTTACTTTTAAACCTAACGAGTAGCAGGCGTTCATAACTTTAAGTAAATACAGCACACGAATATGGTTTGTTTATTTAGTAACTAGGCATGATACGTGGAAGCTATCCTGTCTGAATATTAAGATAATGCGTACGGTATGCTCATGCGCATTTCAAATTTTCTCTCTTAATCTTAATTTTATACGGCTTTCGCAGTGATGTAATTTTGTAAAATGATTTCACTTGAAATCGTAGTAAGTGATCAATTACTAGCCGTAAACATGTGGTGTTTACATATAAACACATTGTAGATACGATAAAGCAAAAGAAAAAGTGAAACAAGTAAGAACATTAAATTCGGTCGCGACCGAATCTTTTATACCCATCACCGTTTACCCCAAAATAAGAGAAAAGAAGTAAAGGAACAAAATTCTCTTGCTCTATAATATGGAGTGGGCGCAATTGATTTTTTCTATTTTCAAAATAAAAAATTTTGTCGTAGAGGAATGTGTGCATTGTAGGCGTGTCCTTTGAAAAGTATAGGTCAATTCCAAATTCTTTTGGAAATTTGTAGGCGATATCTTCATTTTCACTTTCCTTTAGCACAAATACTACAAAGTTACGCAAACAGACAGATGGACAGACGAACCTGTTTAGGTGCATTCAAGAGTTGTAACTGGCCAAGAATTTGTATATTTTTTAGCCTTTACAAAGCTTTTGAAGCTTGTTTCTATTTATTACAAAAGTGTTGAAAAGGTAATTAAATTTTGATACACTACAATATTGGGTAGGCGTGGTCAATTTTTCCCATTTTTGTGCACAAGTGCTACAGCATCGCCTATAGAATATGCGTTCAAACTTTTGTATATTTATTTGCTATAGTTTATGAGTAATGAACAAACCACCAATTTTTCATTCCCTTTGAAAAACAGAGGTGTTTTCAGTTTACGTGATGCTGTGAGTATGTTCTTCAAACGATTTGGCCCGTTTTCGATACCAAGCTGCGCGCAAGAATTTTCACTGTACCTGCCAAATTTTAAGTCGATTCCGTAATTTTCACGGTCAGAAGAATGTTTACAACAGACACTACAGACGAACAGACGGACATGCTTAAATCGATTTAGAGTTTGATGCTGATCAAGAATATAAATACTTTGTGGGATGACTTATGGTTCCTTCTGGGCGTTGCAAACGTTTTGACAAAATGAATATACCCTTCATCCTTCTGTGGGGGTACAAAAATCGTATAAAAAGCAGGCAGGCATAACATGCATTTCATCTTTATCGTTGCACATGTATTTTGAATAAATCTAGGCATGTCTGTCTGTCTGTCTGTCTAGTTGTTTTTCTATGGAAAGCATTCTCTCGGATGTAAAAATTAATATATCGATTTTAAATTTTGCAAAACATTTAAAATTCTTACAACCAAGTTGATATCGTAAGCAGGCGAGATCGGTCAAAATACCGGCCGGTGCAACATAAACTTAAAGCATCTCTGTCTCCTGGTATTTTTGCCGTTATTCATCAGTTACAATGGATTGGCCGCACAAATTGCCACGTATATAATATGGGTGATCCCACATAACGCGCAAAACAATATAATAAATCGACCACGCCCCCGCAAATGTTGTAGATATAAAATATTCCGGCATAAGGTTTATACTAAGTCTAAGACTAAGTTTGTACTCTCCTTACAGATATTTTAGCTGAATCTTATGTGCATAAATAAATAATAGGAGCACAGCAGTTAAGTACGCGCTTTTGGATGAAAGTCAGCTCCACTAAAAGCACACTTACCGCCTACGTTAATAATCAAAATATTCGCCATCGCTAGCAATGGTCTTTTCCTTCTTATCGATAAGCTTGCCCTCGCAGTAAAAACTTCGCGGTTTCGAAGCGAAATAGTCATCAACCCATTCTCGCACATTTTCAAGACTGCAGAAGCGCTGGTCTGCTAAATATGACTGCATTGATGTGAACCAGTGCTAATCAGAGGGACATAGGTCTGGAGAATAAGTCACAATTGGGAGATGTTCCCAAATTAAAGATCACTTTCTACTTATGCGTCCTTTCGCCGGTTTCAAAACTAAAATTTTTTGCACAAAATCTCGCAAAGAACTTTCGAAATATTTTCGAGCTAACTGAGATGTTCACTCCGAGCTACCTTAATCTATTTAGCGGCTTGAGCTACATTTTTTTGCAGCTTGCGGAAGAATAATAATTTTTTTATTTGATGTCAATCGAAATGACTGAGACACGCCCAGTGTAAATGCATGTTTAATTAGTTAACAGTGGCTCGGTTCACAAATTTTTTTGGATAAATAATTAATTTTTTGCTGGAGCTAAAAAATAGGTCACAGAATTTCTCAAATTATGTTCTTCTTTATCAAGTTTTCGAAAGGATGGTAATTCAGTCATCTTCTGCATAACAAACCATCATTCACCCAATTGTCATGGGTACGAAACGGAAATAAAGTAAAGCAATTCCTGGCGGAAAATTTGCTATAAGTTTAACTTAATTAATTTCCATATTTCAAAGTACTTCACTTTTGGTTAATATAACGATATGGATTTTTTTGTCACAGCTTTCATTTAATATCATCAGCGTCATCGTATGTACGTCACATTGCGAACAACCGGGCATATATATATGTATAATAATAATAATAATAATTAGCGACGTGTCTAATGTGTGTTTCTGGGAATTACAAGAATAATAATGAGCTCAGTCTAACTATGCACTTGTAGTGATTATTAATGATGATTGTCATGTTATGTAGACATTAAATTCCTAAAGCTACAAAAGAACAAAACAAAGAAGACGATTCTAAGTTAAGATAGCATGCATTGACTTATATGTCTAAAAAATCGAATATAACATTGACCCAGTAACCTATTTGTATTAATGAGAAATAAAAACTGCTTTTATTTTGTACGTGTGTTGCATTCGATACATGATCCGTATATTAGAAATGATCAACTATTATAACTGTGAATAGGTATGTGTGCTCTGGCTTATTACAAACGCAAAGCAAAATTCACAACAATTAGCTCTCTAGTTATTCAAGAGACCAAGGGTGTCTTTACAATAACGAACAACAGCAGCAACAACAGCAACTAACTACTACTTGGCGAGAAGTGAAGGTAAACACTTTCAACAGACGAAGTGTAGAAGTGTAAGGACTTAAAAGGTAAAGTTAATATGATACCGAAATAAAGTGAAACAACAACAACAACGACAACAACAAAAAGAAGAAAAGAATCCACCTTAATTGGGCAACAACAACCACAAATAAAGTGCACAATTCTTGTGGGTAATAAACGCTAATGAACCTGCAGCCCAATGCGGTAGACAAACAAGCAGACAAACGAACAGACGGAAAGGCGAATAGATAGACAGACGAACGAACGTACACCAATTAAAAAGACTAAATTATAATGATTGTTGCTGCTGCTACTGCCGCTGTTGGTGGTGCTGCTGCTGCTGCTGCTGGTTTCGTTATTGTTCTTTGTAAGCATGCGAATGAAAAGGCAACAACAATTTTGTAAGGCTTTCACGAATAGGACGATGGCAAATATACAGACAAAACAGCACCCGTTTTATTTTGTATTTGTACGTGAATGTGCTGGTGTTTTAGTTTTTTCTTGCATTTTTTTCTTTTTTTCTTTTTGTTGAAATTAATTAGCGAACTAACAACCAACAACAAAAACAATAATAATTACACATATACAGAACCAAAACAATACCATTAATTTTCTTCATTCAAGACGAACGGACGGACAGACAGACTGACAACAAGAGAGCGAGCAGGCAAAGCAAGCACCGACGTAATTTAATTGAAAAGGGTTAAAAAATAAGCAATTAGTTGGCAAATTCGAATAGGCGCACAGTCTGACACAACAAGCTGATGATATATCCAGGAGTTCACACACACACACATACACACACACACATTCATACACGCGCTCGATGTAGACGTACGAAAAAAAAAAAAAGAAAATAACCGACCGCATGAATTAGAGAAGATTACCACCAACAACGGGAGGAGGTATACGGTTGGTTAGAGAATTGCAGGCCATATATACGGTAAACGGAATGAGAGAACGAGCGAGCGAGAGAACCACAAAACAGCAAAAGGACCGAACCGACCAGCCGACCCAACTCTCAAACCACACGAAATCAACATCTCCAACATAAACATCATCTTGTGCCAATTTTGTATACAAACGTACATATGTGCGTGTGCGTGTGCAAGCGTTCATTTATAGAAAGGATAGAAGAAGGGGGGCACCGCATCGCACACAAGAGAAACTATATTCATATCGCACCACACTTGCCCCATATATTTGTTATTCGTCTACCCATACACTCCCCGGCATTCATTCATTTTAGGAGAAGGACAAAAGGAAAAGTCTTTAATTAACACTTTGTAATCATCGTCATCATATACGTATAAACACAATCACACGCACACTTGCATACAAATATAAGGGCCATTAAAAACTTTCACAGCCATACAAACTTATCTATATAGTGTGTGTAAATATACACATACACACACACACATATCCATTCATTCATTCATTCATTTATTCATAGAAAGCGAGAGATAAATGTACCTATAAAATTTTAATTGGCTAAAGTTGCATTTAATTAAGGTGAATTTTCAACAAGAGCTCAGTAACAAATAGAAAGTCTACGTAATTGGTTCCTTTGAAGGGGAAAAAGAAAAACATTAGAGAGAAAGCGGACGACAGTTACAGCAGATTCGTAGTGCTAATAAGAGGAGAAGTTTCGCTAGCAAACGGACAAAATTTAATAGGATTTCAGTGTCTTGAAAAAAGATAAAAAGCCATCAAGGAAAAGGAAAAGGAAAAGTAATTAACTAAAAAGATGATCCTTTTGTGCATTTCGCCTAAACGGAAATAACTGATGGAGAAACAACAATGCATGTAGGCTTACAATAGGGTACCTTCCCTCAACAATGAAATAATTTTTTTTTCACATCGTTGATAAACGAAATGCATAGCACGCTACACTTTCAAGTAAATCTTAAATGCTTACGAGAAAGCGATTGCATATATATAGAAAGCTTACATCAAGGCTCTTTCCTCCGATTGCCTGCAACCCTGTGTAGTATTTGTTATTAGCCAAAAATCGAGTTCGAACACAAACCTAGTCAACGCACGGCCAGACAGAAACAAATTGAAACTTGCAAACAAAAGCTAACATTCATCTAAAATTTGATGCTAACACTAAGGGAGGGCCTGTAAAAGATCAGCCTATCAACATGCCCACATTAAGTGAGAAAACTTTAAAACACATTTTTAACCAAAATTTGCTGTCAACATGTTTTCAGGCCACCTCAGCGTCAAAACAATTTCATTCGAGTTATCGATATGCCCGCAGTCACTGACATTCTTCACAGTTAGTAGGCTTTGGTTTCAAATAGTGTGTCTCTAAAATTCGGCCTAAAGCGACTATGAATAACTTTTTTGCTTATCTTTATGCACATACCGAGAGTTTCGAGGTATATTCATTTCGGGAAAACATATGCAACTCGTAGTAAGAAGACTCAGAGACTTAATAAAAGTTCTGGATTAGTATTAAATTCTGGGTCGACTGGGTGTATCTGTCTATGTTAAACATTTTCCGAGTCCCAAAAATTAAGACAATATCTTCAAATTGGTCAAAAACATTGGAATCACTTGCCGGCTTTGAGAAGGGATTAACTGGGTCAAAGAAAACGTAATACCACCCAAGTAGAAGATTGAAGAAATTGAGATTTTTGCTCATTACTTTGATAAACTACAACAGATAATAATTCCCACGCACTGTACTTGTACAAAGATGGAAAAAATCAGCTCTTGCCAGAATTTTGAGATCGAATCAAAATGATATGTTTTTGCTTTTCCCCTTTTTCCAATGAACACGGTGGGCATAAAAGATTCGGCCACAGCCGAATACACTGTTCTTACTTAGAACTCCCTTCAACAGTTTAACATTTGTGTGTGTTTTAATGACAATGGGAATACCCAGCATATATCAACACTGGACTCCAAGCTTATTCTCATAAAAACTTTTTCTGATTACTTTTTATATCCCGTATATGGACTGTACTGAGTTCATTAAGTTTACTAAGATAAAAGATTTAAACTAGAGAGAGGCATCGAAAGGTCAATAAGGTTGATGAAAACTATGTACATAACTAAATGTATCTGTCCCTCCGTCTGTCAATTAAAATTCATATCACTATATTTAGCAAACTGACCTCATTGTGATCATCTTTTTAACTGCATTTAGATTAAATGTTAAGGTCATTTAAATTCAATCTACTGACCTTATCCATGATTACAAGAAAAAAAAAAAAGAAAATAAAGAAAAGAACAATGGCAACTAAGATGATAGCAGGGCTGATGCATTTCTCAATTACCTGCATTATATATGATATCTATGCAATGTGCATGGACGTAGATATATATATTCAACTATACACGTCATGTATGTTTGCAAGTAAATCATAGGAAGACAATAGCTTAGATACGGCCTTCTATTTATTGCTTAACACAGATACCGTAATATACTGCTACACTGCTATGGGGGGTGCTCTTTACACAAAGGTATATTTATTGAAAGCCCGGCAAGTCTGGGTATCGAAACATTCTACCTAACTCGTATGTATGTTAATCTCTGTCTTGTTCGTTTGTTTGTTTATGTATTTATTTACCTAATCTGCAGTCAGCTGTGTGCATGAATCCATTTAATTCTCTTTTAATTAGTTTTCTTTGACTATAAATTTTAATTGGTTTTCATTAAATTAATTGCGGCATTTAATACTAATTAAAATGTTGCGCTTCTATGCCAGCAGCAAGTATAAAATCAAACACACGCACGCATACCCCCCCTCATGTAAACTTATTTTCCGCCTCTCTCTCTCTATATATATATATCTCTTTCTCTCATTCTTTCTCTCTCCCATTCCCCGTGTAAATAAAATCAAAGTTGTATTCATATGCGCAGTACATGTTCCTCCTTCGTTTTTTGTATTTTATATATAAACAATTTTCTATACAAAATTCTTTTGTTTTTGTATTTGTAAATATATCTATAAATTGCATTGGCAAACATATCCTTTCTATGAAATCCTGTGCACCTATTCAAAACACCAACTAATTGCTGTAATTTATATTTAAAATAGATTCCATTCTCTAAGTGAGCGCATGTAAAACAGCACTTGAATGTTTGAATGGCCCACTACAGCCTGTTAATTAATTACTTTCTGTTTATATTAAAACAACAATTAAATCAAATTTTAAAAACAACAATAATAATTTGTTAAGTCATCCTTGTGCTTGTAAAAATACTCCATCAAATTTAAATGCAAGCAAGCGATTACTTCAAGATCTTGTAAAAGTTTAATAGCATCGTTTGCAACGAATTATTTTTGTATTCATCACCGAAGGATGCGGACATATACTCATTTTGTCACAGCGTTTGCAACGCCCAGAAGGAAGCATCAGAGCTTCCACAAAGTATATATTCTTGAACAGCATCAAATTCTTAATCGACTTAAGCATGTCCGTCTGTCCGTTTGCCCGCCTGTCTGTCTATCCGTGTGTGTAACGTTTATTGTAAACATTCTCCTGGCCATAAAAATCAGGCTATCGTCTTTTTATTAACTTTGCCTCGCCTCCTATAATACATGTACGTGCTTTACCTTATTTTGACTTGAATTCTTCCTCCCTTCCGCATACCCTGTACGCATACATTTCCTGCATGTTTGTAAGAATCTGTAATAAATGAATCTTTTTATATCCACCACTGTAAGATGGGGGTATACTCATTTTGTCTTTTTCCGTAATGTATGTAACACCCAAAATGAAGCTTCACCCTATAAAGTATATATATTCCTGATCAACGTGAAATTCTGAATTGATTTAGCCATGTCTGTCCGTCTATGGTGTCTGTTGTTGGCACTCTCCTGGTCGCAAAAATGAAGATATCGACTTCAAATTTGGTAAAAACTTTAGAACTTTTTGTACGCAGCTTAGCATTGAAAATGGGCCAGATTGGTAAGAGCAGAAGCCTGCAGTGAAGCATAAACTTAACTCTACTCCGTTGTTGTTAACAAATATTTTTGGATTTTTGGTCGTTACTCGGAAATTTTTAAGGTTAGAGGGCTAAAATATTCCACATTTACTTTTTACTCTGTAGGAGTAGATCCAATAATGGAACCAATGATCCCTGCCAACACAAAGTTACGGTTTTTTATATTTACTTTTTTTCACTTTTTTGAGGTTTTATGCTTATTTATGGTAAGGCAAACAAGACAGAACTATTTTATACATTCCTCAAATGAAGATGTATTACCTGCCTAAAAATGGCTTAATTCCATGATTACTTGTTTCTTAATAATGCCAGCTATATGGGTATCAAATAAAAGAACTTTGTGAGTAGAAAGCGAAAAACATAGTGATGCGTATGCGAGATTCGGCCCTTGCCGAATATAACTTTCTCACTTGTTTATGTTAAAATACAAAAATTACAAAGAAAAAACAGGAAAAATTATTTCCTATTTAGACAGCATCTTTTCAGATTGTTTGCATGGTATGATTTTCTAAAATCTTACACTGTTATCTAAATGTGTTTCCACTTTCAATATTTTCAGCAAATTGTTCTCATCATTTAATACATTTCACGCGCTTTAAGTATTGGCCAAAAGCATAAACGATTCAATATTGATTAGCGCAACGTGATTTGAAATAAAGATTCCAGGCTATAATTTTTATACCCTACACCACTTGTGGTACAGTGTATATGTAGCTTGTGCGGTCGTATGTAACACACAGAAGGGCTTAAGACAGGCCCACCTTTTATCGTCATCATTATCTGAATTGATTTACGCCTGTCTGTTCGTCTGATGTCCGTTGTGTTCAAACTACAGGTTTTAATTTTCGACTTATTTTGATGAAGCTTGGTACAGCAACGTGTTTTGACGCAAGGACGAACACTATTGAAAATAGCGCTATAGGGAAAAAATTGCAATTTACAAATCGCAAAATTTTTCGGCGAAAGTGGCTCAATAAAAGTATTTCGGCATTCTCAATTTTGGAACCCCTTCTCATATAACGAAAATTAAAATTCATACGACAAAAAGGTATAGTTTTCAATGTTTCATAATGAAAATCATATCATAGTAGTAACTTAACACAAAAAAAATTAACTGTACCAAATTTGGACCAGTTCAGGTTCAGCTCCTATTCATTAGCTTAAGCAAGTCATAAATGGAAAAAGTTGTCTGCCTCTAACTGAATATCCTGCAGTGCACATAAAGGAAGGGATCGTATGTATTTAACACAAACACTTAAACTACTTAAAGGAGCGTTATATTCGACTTAGTTTCGAATTATTGACATTTGCTCTGCTAACCATTATATCCTGCCACACCTATAAGACAGGGTGGAGACATTATGCATTAGCTAGAAGGAGTTGAGGTACAACCTTATAATCTTTTATTACCCCGATAAATGTAGAAGCATTGACTGCATCGGCTTGAGCTTAACTTTCTTCTCTCTCTCTTTCTCTCTCTATCTATCTATCTATCTGTGTATCTATCTACCTATCTATCTCTCTTTCTCTGTCTTTCTGTCTCTCTTTCTGTCTCTCTTTCTCTCTCTCTCTCTTTCTTTCTTTCTTCCTCTCTCTCTCTCTCTCTCTCTCTCTCTCTCTCTCTCTCT
>CCAG010020794.1:0-35489 GCA_001077435.1 Glossina morsitans morsitans
TGTTCTATATTCAGCATTTAGCTGCTTTTACTCAGAGCGGAACAAAAACATCGTGCCACAAGATTAGATGAATTGAAGTTCGAATTACTGCATTACCCTTCATATTGTCCATACAATCTTCCAGGCGCTTTTGCTTGTTTAAAAAATATCGAAGGTATACTTCAAGAGAGAAGGTTTAGATCGAACAATGAGGTTATTGAGGATATTGTAGCATATTTTAAAGGTTCTAGCAAAAACGCGTTGAAATGTTAGGAAAGCCTACTTACGTATCATCTTTGAAGAATACTATGTTTATGTGACTTATTATCGAGGCTCAAATGCGTACATTAATGCCAATTTGAAAGTGAACACGTAATGCGTCCCAAATTGCTTTTCTTATTCGGTCAAAAGGATTTTCTTATTCGAAAGCAACGGTTGATCAAATTGATCCCATAAATGTTTATCGAAAACCTGCCCCTAAAATTAAAATACCTGAAAATCGATTTCGACATAGTAGAGAAAGTGATTTTAATGTGAAAGACAAAGAGTGTTCCAGAGCACCGAAGAAATTTGTTGTTGCTGAGTTGGAAGCAATATTGGATGAAGCCGGTAAGCAAAGATGAATAATGGCTGCGGAGCAACTAACTGTGAACAAGCGGAAAATGTATTTATTGAAATACAACGAGAAAGGTTCGAAAATCAGATAAATTGATGCCATATATGCTGAATGAGAAATATATGGAGAATGGGAAAGTCAAGGAGAAAATGCTACGCCACAAATGTGAAGAAAAAAGTTTCGTTTATAACTTAGGTAAGAATAATAAATTTGACCAACGTAAGTAGCAAGATCAAGTTGCTTTAGAAAAGAAAAACAACACTGATATTTTATGGGAAATTAAAAGCTGGTAAAACTACTAATATTGATACAAAGCTATCGATAACAAGTGATCGACGTGAAGATAACAAGTTTCTCTAGAAATGATCAGAATGCGCCATTAGATGCAATATAATAATGTTTCTTCAAAACAATGCACCAGAAATACTACAGGTATTATATACTACAGTATACTACAGTATACAGTATACAACAGTATATATTACAGTATATAGTATACTACAGTAATATTATACTACAGTATATAGTATACTACAGTATATATTATACGACAGTATATAGTATACTGCAGTATATAGTATACTACGCACACATTGCGCAGTGAAATAAGCTAAAAAGGCAAGTGCAGCTCATTAGATTGGGATGTGTTGCTTCAACCGCTCTAATCATCGGATTATCGCACTCACTTTGTGACAACAGCCCGGCAATTATGAAACCGAAAATTGGCTGGACATATAGTTTGCTGCGGAAGGTGATTTATTCTGCTGGAAGTAGAATTATCAGAAAGACAATTAAGGCTGCTTACCTAGAGAGAGATAATACTTGCATGAACTTTTTTGTGTCGGGGCCTTGAAATAAGCGCTTTTTTTCATAAAAATAAAATCGGAGGAACTATTTTCTCTAAAGGCCCTAAGAGAGATACTAAACCGAACTCCTAATTTATCTTTGGAGAAGATTGACTTGGGAACATTAAGGTTATCGATATCTCAGCTTCGAGGGAGCTTTAAATAAATGAGAAATTGTACTGCCCAGAACTGTATGCATGATTAGAGTCACATTTCTTTAGAACTTTTGAAAAAATAAAAGAGATTTTCTCTTTATAGATGAAATTCTACCGCTACGTTTCTGAACAGCAGTAATAAAGTGGAGCAGAAAGGTTATAATCTGTAACAGTAGACAGTATAGGCTGGTCAATTAGTTTTAAGTGATGTAAACAGTAACAGAGGAGAGGAATCATACAATGAAATTGCATCGGCTGCATTTTTGCAACAGTCATACTATAACAGACATACTATGAATTCCTATCGTATTTCCCATTTTCGACACATATTTACACTCTTCTCCCTATGAAGCGGTAAAATAAACAAATTGGAAGGAAGGTGGAGGAAGGTGGTCTTTGTAATCAAGAATTAATTCTTCTCTCTTAATACTATACATAAAAATGTGTTGCATTACTTCCGCTCCACCAAATTTTCGGTTATAGTGCCTCTGACTTTAAAAGGCTCTGCGGGTCCTGTTAATTATGTTCTCGCAATTACTTCGTAAACCCACTCTATTTGGGCGGAATTAATCGGAAAATAATAAGAAAAAATTTTATATTAACCGTTTTAATGTAAAGTTTAAAAAAAAAAATTGTTATGGTGTTTATTTTAGTTGAGAAACCGTCACACATGCGCATTAAAATTTTATAATGTTTTAATTTTTTATATGAACTTAACAGAGTGAACCCATTGCATTGTAGGTAATCCATGGAACTCTGTAATAAAACTGTCAGTTCTTTCGCACGCAATACAAAAAAAAAGAAAAGAAAAAAAGGGTATAAACAATCTGCATAACGTAAACATAAACAAGAGTGCAGTTTACATAAACAGGCTCTTGTACAGAAGCGCACAAAAATATATATGTACACTCATATTAACAGAATGTATGCAATCACTCACACTATCTCGTAAACACACTCGCAGACTTTAAAATAGAAGCACAACACAACAACAAATTGTATCGGAATTTTCTCAGCAGGTGACACGACAACGGAAATACTGGGATATGCACCAGCAGCAAGAATGAAAAAAAACAAAAAGCCAAAACGAACGATTGACACCAAAACACTTGATGCGCAAGTATTGTTGTTCTGAGTCTTTTTCTTTGCCCACGATATACTATATTGTTTTTATTCGCTTTAAATTAACCCGGTAGACCGCTTTTTTAAAATCGAATTTTAAATATTTGTCCGAAGAAATTCTTAAAGATTTTTATGTGTAAGCACTACGCCGTCGCGTGTCGTCAAATTAACACTAAAGAGTTGATGACTGGCTGTGCGTTTAAACGGACGCAAGGGTAGCGTAGAACTACAATCGTATACATATACATAAAAACAGGCGAATACACACACACATATATATATATATATATGTATATATATACATATATATATGTACAAATGTATGTACAAATATATATATATATATATATATATATATATATATATGCACGCACACACCCAAAAAATTACAACAACTATAATCAAGTTGCCATCGTACTAGAAAGGCTGAGTACAGAAATGCCGCTCATACAATTTGTGCAGAGTGGATGAATGTCTACAATATGTATATAATGCGACAACAACCAACACAAACATACTCATAAGTGTAGCACACACTCGCATGCACACATTCAAATGTAAGTTCAAACAATTATACACCAGCAACCCTCATGTAAATACAGAAAAATATTTATATGCAGTATACACAGAGAGATACACATAACAATGCATCGCTCTGCATGACACTGCATATGTGTAATTGACATTACCAGAATTGTTTGTGTAGTTAAGTTGCGTTGAAAAGGATATGAAAAAAAAGAGGCAAAAGACAATCAAAGCCATTATAATTTCTAATGGTTTAAAAACGTTATGAAACTCCTTCTCTCTGGGTTATACCTCAGATCAAATACCGCCTCTTTTCTTCTGTTCTTCGTCGTGTTCTATATATGCCAGATAAAACAAAAGAACCTTATTTCAATTGTTGGGCACTTTGGCATATACTTAACAATTTATTGGATAAACACACAAGTACACAGGCACACCTTATGTACAAATGTGTAGTTGTACTCAATCTAAGAGCTCCCTCTCTCTATCTCTCTCTTGCTGTAGATGACGTTGTGCGATATGCTAATTTCTACAGATTTTTTTTGCAATTTTATAGCAACGAACTAACACAAGCATATTTATATGAAATTTGTGTCCAGTTTTCTATATCTTTGACAACGTTTTAATGCTTATGAATTTGCGAATGTGTACATGTGTGTCTAATATGCAAAAGTGCCATAGAGATAGATAATGTTATTGCAAGAGGTGTTAAGTGTACGTTTGCAGCCGTGGTGAGAATATGAGAGAAATTCTGAAGTCTGTACAAGTTTTGTTCAACAGTAATTCTAACCCATTTCGAACGATAAAAATGATAAAAACTAGAAGAATTTCTCACTTGATTTTATATACAAACAAATAAAAGCCTTTGCGTGGCATGAAAGGATCCACAGTAGTGGGCAATAGATCGTCAAAGGCGCCATCATTAGATGGCTCTAGAGAATCCTGGCAAGCATTAAAATTATATGTAGTCTAGAATTCCGCGGAACATAATGTAATGAAATATTCGAAGCTCATCCAAAGTTATTTCCATGTTTTGAATCTCACGAGTATATATTGTGAACTCATTTACTTAGTTTGTTGACTTGTGGGTGTCAATTAAAAAGGCTTTATCACCTCTATTGCATACATTTGTTGTACGACTAGTCGGTGTTGTAAGCGTGTTCACTTTGGTGGTTAAACTTCATCAATTATTCTTAACTGAAAACATGTGCCATTATGCGGATTTCTACTCCAATTATTACAGTTACGAGCGTGGTTAATAAAAAAACACAAAGTTGACATACGGACGGCCGTAACGGCAGGTACATGGTCGAAAAGCGATGTGACTTCATTGTTGCACCCTGATCCAAGAGTCGCTCAATACGGTGGCTACCCGTACGCGCCAAGCCGATAAGTGTTTCCCAAAAAAAATCTCTATTGTTGTGTAAACTTCTGTAGCTTTTAATGGGTTAATGACCATATTTTTTTCAAAAAATCGCTCTCTCTTTCTCATATTTTTAGCTATTTGCAGAAATATTTAACCACTACCAGCAAAAGTACAGATATACTCGGGTCTTGTACAAAAACACGAACATCATTGGTTGGTAACGTGTAAATGAATACAGAGGCGGAGCTTTGTCGAAAAGCATCTCTCGCTTTCAACTTATACATCCCTTTAATGGGAGGTGCTCTAGAATGAAAAAAAATTACCTAATTTTATCCTATTAATTAACAATTGCTTTCCAAAGATAAAAAAATTCGTTTCACATAAACTTTTTCCTAAATTAAAAACTTTCATTAAGAAAAAATTTTTCTTAATAGCCCCCTCTCAAAATCACTTTATAAGCCTTCACTGTTAATTGTTTACATGTTGTTTATGCACAACACCAACAAAACGAAAAAAAAAAAAAAGAAAATAAATAAATACTCACAACATATGCGATACGCAGCAATACTTGTATTGTTAACAGTGTCCGTATTAGTGTATGCCATATAAATGTCGTTCTCTGCAGCTTAACATCTGATGTAGGTAGACAAATGTTTGTTGTTATTGCATTGTATCGTTATTTTTGTACTGCAATATTCTCTTGCGCTCTGTACTTCAAACTACGATACAAAGCAACAACAAAATAACATTAACAGCGGAGAGCAAACTAAACCGATAGAAAAGAGAAGCCACGTGCTACTTTTGAATGGAAGAAAATGAATTTGTAAGCTCTGCTGATGAGATATATACGATAATGTATTATGAATTGCTCATACGACTACGAGAATCTATGAAAGAGTATAAAAAAATTTCAAATTAGTGACAATTAAAACTTGAAACATACGCCTAACATAAAATTAAAGGCCATTGGGTTTGCTATTGGGAAAAGGAGGCCAAGGCTCCTTTAGTCCTAGAATTTAACAGATACTCTTTAGTATTTGAGACGGTACTTTTAAAAATTTTTGTCATATTTTTAATGAGAAATAAGGTTTATTTATTTGCTTTTTACTGTTTAGAGCAGAATAAAATTTCTAAACGCGTTGGGGAAAGAAAGATAATAATATATTCTTTGATGCGATATTAGCAACTCTGTACGCCGGTTTGGTTGCTGTGCAATTATTTTTGCACTACACACTTAGACGCACTTGCAATGTCTTAGAACAATATAAGCTGTTGATCATAATCCATTGACCTCAGTGGTGTAGCTAATTAAAAAGCACATACTCGCAATTCTAGACGTATTTGCAGGCAAACCAAGCCACTTTTGAATTCCAATACATCAATCAAAATCAAGAAGTTCAAAGTTTTAGTACAAAGCGAAGTGGAGCGACATATCTGCTTACTTGTAATATATTTTCAACCACATAAGAAAAAGGACAACATTAAGGAGGAGTGAACCGGCGGACGTTCTTACTTGTAATATATTTTCAATCACCTAAGAAAAAAGACAAGTAGCTATGTCAACAAAACATACCATTTTTACTTTAACATATGCAATGGAAATAAACGATAATAACCGTTGAACTTTTTAAACAAAATTCAAATAAATATTTTTATTATTACAATAATTATAATAAGTTTAGCCAGAGAAATGCATTCTAGCACTAAAATCTTAATGCACCAGCATCTAAAGCTATCGCCCCAATTGCAAACCCTACATGCTGAACCCACCATTTGACCATTGACTTGTTAGTCTACATCCAGAATAAATAATTTTTTATTTGCTTACAGTCTCTTGATAAGTGGAAACTTGAAAAATGTGAGAAGAATAGGAATAATTAATCGAGCAATCCTATTTTGCTTAGCCATGGAATTCGTCTCAATGTTGCTCCAATGCTTTTATACGTACATACGCGCCTTCTACACATTATAGATTCTTTGCGAGAGAAAATTGCAATTGCTAAACTTTTGTACTAAAATTGTTGCTTAAAAAGGTGCGCTTAAACGTTTTCTCTAGAATTTAATTCTCGGAATAACTAATGGGGGCGTTCAAAAAGAAAGGTGACTTAAATATGAATACTTAAAATATACCAGAAGTTTAAAAATCCACCTTTTTTTCAACACACCTCGTATAATTTCCAAAGTTTCACGGACATAATTGGGTCTGGACCTCTCTCCAATGGCGTCAGTCGAATATTATTGCCAAATAAATTTGTAAAACTTGATAAAGCTCGAGTTAAGAGCAAAGATGGGAAGCAGCACTCCAAACCACTTATGTTATGGTTTTGATGGTCGCTTCGCTTCTAATTCATAATTAAAAACGTATCAATGTTCGGGCAGACTCTTACCAACTTTTGTATCTGTGGTGTGCTTTTGTCAAATGATGTTTTCTCGCAAGTGCGTAAGAATAATTCGTGTAATTTTAATTTAATTTTTAAAAAAAAACTTCTTCAGAAAAACAACAATTAAAAAAAATTGTTCACAAATATTAGATCTAACACAAACAAGTAAGAAATTTATATTGACGGCAGCCGAATCTCACATACCCACCACTATGCTTTTCACATTTTACTCTCGGAGTTCGTTTATTTGATACCCATATTGCTCCCATTTTTAGGCAGATCACATATCTTCGTTCCAGGACTGTACAAAATAGTTTTAAACATTCTGTCTTGTTTGTCTAATGAAAAATAAACATAAAACTTCGAAAAAGTGACGAAAACCAAATTTAATCGCTTGTAACTTGGTGTGGGCATGGACGATTGTCTCCACTTTGCACGTAAAGAGTAAACGCTTCCGTAAAGTAATTGTGGCGAATGTCAGCCTTCTGACTTTAATAATTTCCGAGTAACAAGGAAAAACCCACAAATTTTAAGTTAGGAATCCGGAGTTGGGTTCAGTTTCCACTGCACTGCGCGTTTCTGTTCTGACCAATTTGGCCCATTTTCCATACCAACCTGTGTGCAGAAACTCCCACTGTTTCTACCAAATTTGGTGTCGATATTTCGATTTTTGCGACCAGGAGAGTGCCAACAAAACACACCACACAGACACACAGACGGGCAGACGTGGCTAATAGAGCTCAGAATTTCACGCTGATCAAGATTATATATATATATATTATATATATATATATATATATATATATACTTTATAGGGTTTCCCAAGCTTCCTTTTAGGTGTTACATACATTATGGAAAAAAACCTAATGAGTATACCCCCACCTTACAGTGGTGGGTATAAAAGTGGTGCTTTGTAAACACATTTTGATTAGTTACAAAAACACAATGAAAACTTACATTTTACGTTCCTATGCTTCTTGGAAGTTGGCATAATAAAACGTTTATTTTAAATTTATTAAAAAAAAAAAAAAAAAACAACTCAAGGCAATTGTTGCGTGCACTCTTCGGAAATAATAAAAATGTAAATTTATTTTGAAACAATGTAACAAAAAAAAAGAGAAAAAAAACAAAATCATTCGAGCGTTGAGCGAAAGGTATACGTCTCCTATACCTTTGTAAATAAGTTTTCTATGCCGAAGGCTCAAATATTTCAATGAAATATATGCACGCACATATGTACACACCCTGACACACACACTCGTAAAGTTACGAAAGAAAAAAACCCCATCACTTGCTTTTATAAAATACGCGATTGAACTTCAATTTCTTCTCCCCACCCACTACACGCGCAGCCATATGCAATACAAAGTAAATACTAACGAAAACAAAAAATGCTTTTTTTTTTCTTTTTGATAAAATTATAATTGAAAAAATGAAAAGAAAATAAAACTGTTGGAAAAACATTCCAAATATAACCTGAGAACAAATAATATAACAACAGGAACTGCATGAAATTGATGGTTACTGTAAAAGGTATAGAAAGAAAAATCAAAATTGGAAAAATATATTCTGATGATATTGACATAATATCCTCAAGGTGTATGAAAGCAATTAATGAAACTTTTGAAAAAATTTTAAGAAAAGAAAGAAAAAAGACTCTGTGTCGTATATAGATTCAATAGACATATGAGAAGTTTCTAAGTATTGTTTTTGTAACTATATCAGGTGTTATGTTCTGCAGTATTTATGTACTTCAAGTGTTTGCCGACTTGGTATAGAGAGCGTCTAAGCCTTCGGTCTCCAGAGTATTTAGTGTAGATAGACTTGCTTTCGTCCATTTTGCAGACGTCTTTATAACGACGTCCTTATAATTTTAATTTAGAATTAACATACTTAGCCTCTCGCATTCTGCCTTCCACGTCATTTTATTTGATATCCTTATTACCGGTATTGTGACGAAAAAATTAGCGTATTACGTCGTGATGTCCACCATAAGTCATTTAGATTTAACACAGTTACCTTGTCGCCTTCTACTCTCCTAGTCTTTTTATTTCATACCCATATCGGAGGTATTATCAGGAACAAATGAATCCACCGGGTCGTGCTGTCCACCACATTTTTTTTAGAATTAACGCATTCTTAGCCAGATAATATCCCTTTACTTGAGCAATGTACAAAATAGTTTTTAATTTTCCGTTTCGTTTACCTTATGATTAATAAGCTTAAAGCCTCGGAAAGCTGAAAAAAAAGACAGTTTAATCGCCTATAACTTTGTATTGGCATGGCCAATTTTTTCCATTTTTGCATATAGACGGTAGAGTTTTTTGTAACGCCTTCTATCTTTTATAATTTGTGAGTAATGGGAAAAAACCCACAAATTTTTTATTCAAAAAAGGAATCTGCGTTCAGTTTACACTCCACTGCGGGGTTGCAGTCTTACCAATATAGCCCAGTTTCCATAAAAAGCTGCTTGCAAAAACTTTGCAATGTTTGTATCAAATTTGACGTCGATGTCTTCATTTTTGCAAATTTGACTGTCAACAATACACACCACACAGACGGACATACATGGTCTAATCAATGCAGAATTTCATACTTTATAGGGTCTCTGAAGCTTCGGATTTGGGTGTTGCAAACATTATGGCAAAGTGAATCCAATGGTGGGTATAAAAATGTATAAAAATAATATAAAACTTGTTTGGACTAAAATATGTATGTAAACTATAAACCAAAACAATAGCTTTTTAATTATATCAGAATTCTCATAAGCGACTGAGTCACACCAAGAAATCAATCAAGTCCTCACATTATCCCTTTCGTAGACTACGATTTTCCGTAGGACATAAATATAAGCCTGCTTTTAACGCAGATGGGTCAAGGCTTAACCTATAACACACCAGCGGGTATGTTTGCAGCGTAAATCAAGATATGGGTGTATATTTTAAATTATTTGTTTAAAAGTCATCCTAATGGAAGTCTTTTTAATCTTTTAGCCCAAATGTTATAAATTTAAACTTAAATTACGTTAAATTTTTCTTCGTTTCTTTTTGTCATCTCTTAACTCGCAAAGAGAGTTGACAGTTTTTCTTTCTTTCTTTTTTTTTTTTCTTCCATTTCTCTAACAAATTATGCAAATGAGTAGATTTAATGTAAACATTTGCTTAATTTCTCACTGTCGCTGCCGCCGTCATCTAAACATTGAGCGGATGAATCGAAAGAAGGCTTTGGAATAATAACGTTCATTTTGGCTTTGTTGGGTTTGTTTTTTTTTTTTTTGTAAAAATATTTATTTCACTTTCTTATCGGTTGCTTTCATTAACGTGTCTGGACGCATAAAATATTTTTTAATTGTCTTGCAAATTAGGTAAATACACGGGCATCATACAGACTTTCAACCGTTTACCATTCTCAATCCACTCAGTCGAACACCATTCGCTATGTGTTACAGTCATTGCAAGGCAAGCAATAGAAAACCGTTATTTCATTTATAACACACAATATAATGCATCAAAGGTATTACGACGCATATATATGCATCTTGGCTGCTCGGGATGTTAAAAACTACGAAGACCTGAGCATATTGAGAGGGGAACATAAAAATGGAAGAACGGACGGATGGAAAGAATATTCGAAATATAATTCAAGACAGATTTCTTTTTAACTATAGAAGAGCGAACCAGCATCTACTCTTTAATAATTAGGCGCCACCGTAAGATTGGATAGTGGCTTAATGCCACTGTTCAACTTGCTTTCCTGACACGGCTGGTCTTGCTGAGATTTTACACACACGGAGAACAAACCAACAAAACAAACAAAACAAACAAAAAATTTTGTCTATAATCGAAATAGCGGCCGCTACAACCACCTACCAAGTGAATGGTCGGTATTTCAGGCAGTTCCACATGTCCGATCGTGCTGGTTTTTTGTAGACACGACAGAGGGAGGGACGAACAATCTTTGACCAATACAAAAAGTGATTCTGAATCGATCGGTATAATAAAAAGTAGGTCCTCCTAGATATGGCACACGCTCAAACATAACATAGCGGTCTAGGTGTAGAGTTGGCCGGACAGAAGATCTTTTGAGTTAAACCTTTGTGTGTCGAACACACAACGGTTAGTTCTTACACAGATAGACATGCATAACTAAATTCAATCTGGAATCTTATTTCTGATCAATATTTGAAATTATTAGCTTAATCCGTTCTTTGGACAATCTATTGAATGTAGAATATCTCGATGCGTTTTCAATACTCAATATTTCATACATAAAAAAGACTGTCAGCGTTGGGTGTAGGCTTTTCTTAATTGTGAATGCCAACGCAGCTTCAAGGACATTATTGTCGAGAAAAACCCCTACAAGGTTCTGCGAAACAATTACAAAAATACTGCAAATTTCTATATCGACATAATTCACGACTTGACAACAATAATTTTAATTTTTCATCTTTCTTACCGTTCACCTCACCTCTCCATCACTTTTATTTTATTTTAATCCCTAAGCTGCGTAGTTAAAGCAGCAATTTCGACTCTTAAACTAATTGTTCCAACAGGAGATAATATGCATACGGAACTGACTAAATTGATTCAGAAGTAAGGACATTCTAGCTATTCTGATTTTTGACTTCAACTTGGGAACATAGATCGCTAGTGCTTTGTACACGTTATTCATATGCTTGCTAACTTACGTCTAAGAAAGTAGTATCTTCGTCCCGTTCGCTCGCTCTACATTAGTATGACGACTCCCAACTGAATGCTCGTGGATTCAAATCTGAAGTGCGGAGGATGCTCAGTTGGTAAAGGCATAACACTCAGCGGTTGGTTATAAACCCACTAGGCGCTCGGGCTACCGTCTTCCCTTTTTCTTACTCTTCTCTCACTTCTTTTTGATCCTCTGAGTGATGGCTTACATTAAAAAAAAAAAAAAGAAAAAAGATTATTAAAGCTATGCGCCTTATTTTTCAGAATTTCTATTATTTCTGCTTTTGAAGCATAAGTCTACACACAAGCAGTTAATTCCTGAAAAGTCTAATTATAAAAATTTTAAATAAATTATCGTAATGAAGTTGCCATGGGAGAAAATAAGTATCACAACTTTCGATTTGAACCGCATACTTTATTTGTTACACTGTCTCTTCCCTCTTCCATGCTGCCTGAAATCTAATTTCGCAGGAAATACGGTTTCTTTGGCATATTATCATTTTGAAATGTATGAGGAAATGAAAACTAAACAATAACATCTACTCGTCAAATCCCCTGGAACACAAACGTTTAGCATTTGCGTCCGTCTTATAAGGCAGGCGGCAAACAAGCAGGGTTTTACGCAATTTTCTGCAAACAGAATACCTATCACATTGAGAATATCCTTGAATTGCTTCACCTAAAGCGTAGCAACTCTATTAAAAATAGAAGACAAAATGAAAAAAAGTTAAAGTAATCAATGAATGTGAACATGTTGTGTTACAGCAAACTAGTTGTTAAAATGACATTTAACACACTACAATACATACGTACATAAATCTTTGGGAAAAAAAAATTGAATGAAAAGAGCAACCTTCACATTGAAATCATTATCACATTGGTAGACATATGGTAGACATAGTCAGCCGTCGCTTCATTGTCATATTGAGAGTTTATATATATCTATTTATATATATATATATATCCGTTTGCTATGTATGCGGGTGTCTGTACTATTCTTTCATAATATTTTTTTTTTCTTTTTTATTCTTCTCTTTTCAACTACCCTCTGACATTTACAGGAGGCTATTTTATGTGACATTTTCTATAGGACAAGTTACTGCAAGGCGGATGTTAACAGCCAGTCAAACAAAGTAAGTCACCCACTCGTGCTTTAACAGAGATTAAACAATTTCTATATAGAACGACGTCTACTTACAACACCGACACAATATCATAACAGTATTTTCACATTCGCATGCATAAGTAAGTCTGTGGAAAGATGTTGTGTGTGAAAAAATGTTCAACAAAATATAATAGCACCAGAGAGTAGATGATAAAAAATTATTTATAAAAATCTGATATTTCAGTAAAAAATTTACGTGCAGTCACTCTTAAACTGCGAGGTAAAATATAAATTAGCGATATTTCTTATAATCCTCGAAAATGGCAGATTAAAGAGTTACTCTGTTTACTAACTTCTCTATGCTTTGTTGGTCTATGAGAATGAAATTTTTATCAAACAAGCCTGCGTTTAAATCAATGGGGGTGTCAGCCAGAGGGGGTCAATACGATTAAAAAATGACGAGTCGCAGTAGTGTGTTGTGCGGCTTGTAAGTAACTGCAGCACGAGTGGGTGGGAGCGCTGAGAAAGCCGCGTAGTCCTGATAAAGAACGAGTAGTTGGGGGAAAAATCTCTTTTATCTCTGTACAACATTTGCCGCGGAGGCGCTTGTACTTAAACACAACATAGCCCAGATTATCTGAAGTTTCGGACATACATTCGTAACCCATGAGCAACTAAGCTTTTCGCTGAACGCGATTAAGACCCTTGAAGAAAAGTTTGGAGTTATATTTTAACTTCGACTAGATACCGATGGCGTAAATGGTACGAATATCGGCTGCAGTGAATTACTTTTGGCACCGCTTTCGAAAACCTAAGGTTTTAGCTGCGTCTTTCGACATTACGAACACGTCGTCTTGTATTCTCATGCCCAGAATATGATTGCGGTTACCTTTATAGTGAGATCACCAGAACAGAAGTATTGTTCATCACCTTTCCTGAGTTTCGGCGGCGTTAAAGCATACCCTAATAGCCTGACCCCATTCAGATATTTTCATCCCGAGTCAGTGTGGCATTCATTGTGCAGTATTTGTTCTGTATCTCGTTGCTGCATCGTCTCTTACTAAAGGGAATTATACTAGTTGTCGATCTAAAGTAAGCCATTAACGTTATTGCATTGGCAGTGAAAAATGGTCCCAACTAAAGGGTCAATAGATCCTAAATAAAATTCTTAGCAATTTTACAATTTTTACATATTTAATTGAAGCAGCGATTTATATACAAATCCCAACGTTTTTATAAAACTTCGACTTCTTCTCCTACTAATGAGGAAATTGGAAGGAAATGTTCATAATACCCTGTGAAAAGCTTTTGAAAAAAGTCATTAGAAAGAAGTGTTATCGATGTTGATTTTATATTTCGCGAAAGGTACAAAAAAAAAAAGAAATTTTTTTGTTAAATAGATAAGACACGCAACAGCATTAAATGTGTACAATAAGATGAAAACAAAACTTTTTTATTCGCTCGCTACAAACCAAAATCTTATTATTTTGAAAACGTTTCTCTTCTGCTGAACGTTAAGAAACGAAACATTGAACAAACAACGATTTCACCGGAAGCAAAAGGAAGCAAACAAAGGCAGAGAAAAAGAAATAAACAAAAAAACAAATTGGAGAGAATGGAGAACAAATTTGTAACTCTTCCGATAAAGTGACAAATAAAATCATGAAATTTAAACACAATTTTCAATTGACTTTTTCTCAATTTGTTCTTTGCTAGCTTTTGTTAGATTCTTGTTTCGCTATTGTTGCTGTTTTCTTGTTGGTTTTTGAACATTTCAATTGACTTGCCACCCTTAAGGCATTTAATTTCAATTGAGATGTAGATTCTGCGAATTGTTATTGCTGTATGAGCGTGTGTGTGTGTGTGTATGTGGTTACTGCCGGCTGCTTGCTGCTGCTGCTGCTGCTGCTGCTGTTATTGTTGTCTACAGATTGGTAACATCAGTTAGCTGTCATAAATAAGAAGTCAAAGAAAAATACTTGACTTGAGGGTGGAAGTTTTTCGGTTTAATTTTTGTATTTTCTTTTTTTTTTTTGCGGTATCTGTTTGTGTGTTTTGTCTTTTTTGTTGCTTTATGCAATTGTTAACATCTCCTGTTGGAAATTGAAGTCAAATGAATTGATTTTCAAAATACTCTTGAATTAAATGAAATGAAAGTTTATGAAATGTCTTCATAAGCGGATCGTTAGAAAAACATAACATAAACCGTTGACAGATTCATTCAGAAATTCGCATAATACAACTTAGCCAAAAAGATATACAAAACGATAAGTAAAGTTATCAAAATAGAAATGACATTTTTCAATTTACAAAAAAAACGAAACTTTATTGAAACGCACTCAACTTACACACTCTTGCTGTCCACCTCTTTGAGCACGGAGTGCGGTCCTAGTGTATAGTTTCGATTCAGATTTGTATATAACTGATCATTTAAGACGTATATCTTCGATAACTTACCAGGTTAATATACCTTAGTATGCCACCTACAGATGTAGTTCGTATGTGCTTACGCCAAGTTGGGAATTATTGAGGTAAACTGCTACATAAACATCTCTACTATAGTTAACAGCAACCTACAATTACAATAAATGAAAATAGTTTCTTTGGAATCAAAAAGAATTCCTGGGATATTCGGAGATATAGTTCTTAAGTTTGGAATGAACGATTTTCCAGCAAATAGGAAACAAAGACTAAATGCCAAGCTGTAGAGCCATCGGTAATTCTAATTACTATTTCTCTTTAACGATGCTGCACTTACGTATCCGTGCGATACGTTAGATTCGAAATATCTCATCACAATTGACATTGAAATCACTTTTTTGATAGTTTTATCTGGATAAACATCTTTAGAGATTGTAAAGTTATTTAGCAAGTGTTGAACATGTTAAGCAAACGAGAATGAAATGCAGACTTAATAGGGTTTTATGCCCGTAAAAAAATACCACAAAAATACGCGGTTTCACACTCACAGACTCATCTATTTACCCAATTACTAGTTATCAACACGTCTGTTAGTAGCTACTTACCTTTCGCATAACATAAATAGAAATCCGTCTTGTGTCCATCAACCCCATCAAAGTGATTTGCTCGACTCATAAAATTTTCATATCCACATTGTCGTCGCTGCGAAATTCATCTTTAACGTTTATTTATTATTCGCTTAATGCTATAGATGCTATTGCCATCAACATCTTTACTGCAACAAAAAAAACAACAACAACAACAACAGCAACAGCAACAATAACAATCAGGAACACAAACAGTCAACATTGATTTGCTTGGTTATTTTTGTTTGAGCTTTGTCGTTGGCTTTGTGTCTATTTGCTTACATTGCGATTGTTTGTTTCACTACTAGTGCTGCTGTTGCTGTTACTACTGATGCTACCACTGCTAGAGAATAGATTAAAGGGATTTTGTGCGGAAATACATGCCAGGATTGCTGTTTAATCCTTGTTACAACGTTGTCATAATATTTGTTTCTCTTAATTAAATTGTGTGAATATTATAATTTTCCATATGAGTGCACGCATTTATTCTCGGTCTCTGTTGTCTGTGTAAAAATTTTTGGTTAAAATAAAATGAAATGAGAATGGATAATAGAAAATAGAAAATATTAACAAACTACTATGCAATGAAGATGCTTTCATATATTTAGTATTAGTATGTTTTTGTTTCCATGTAATTACGTATGCATATTTTCTGAGCCATCTGGCATATGATTCGCTTGAGGAATCCCTGAATGGAAGGTCGTACAGAAGGACGCGCGGATTGCCTTACCAAAATTGTAATAAGAACACTTATAAGAAAAAAAATTGTAATAAGAACAAAGTTGCTTTTAAAAGGCGTAAATAAAAAGTTATAACATCGAATGGCCCCTTATTCGGCAAAAAAAAAAAAAATGAGGAAGTCCGTCAATGAATTATTTTTCGACTTAACCGGAAGTAGTGATATGGTGATAAGATGTGGGCGAAATTACGAAATCAATGCGGGCCTTGACCTTAGCTAACACATTCTCGCCGTTCTCTTAAATCGTACTTTTTTTACGAATTATAAATCACATTTCCGGACAGGAAGAATAATGTTTTTGTTTTATTCTTTTACTCGAGAAATGAAATGAGAGCAATACGCCTTGGCAAAGTTACTCTCGGTGCTTTCATAAGTACCAGATGTCTTACGAAATGTAAATAATATTTCGGGACACAGCGTAGCGTAAGTTTGCTTTATTGGAAAGCAAGAAAAGGACTTTTAATAAATAAGTACACTGAGTTGCCTAATACTTTCACTACTTTGTTTAATGGGTGATCGTAATGAAATGCAAATGATATTTCTGGACAAAATAAGCCAAATTTTTTTTATATTAAGAATTATTATTATTATTATTAATATTATCATTATTACATTTAAGTCTTAAGGCGCCTTCATCTAAGGCTATCGGCTTTATTGATCATTTGGGCCCACAACCATTGAATAGTTATGTGAGATCCTTTCAGATCAGGCTACTCAGGCAGATAAGAATTAAGTATTCATAATTGAATTGAAAATCTTTTGCTATTTTCATTCATTCACGACTTTTATAAAATGTACATGATATTTCCGGACAACATGAATAATATTTTTACCTTGCAATATACGAATTTCCAAGCACCTTTAACGATACGCTTACGCCGCTAATTTCCGACTCTTGACGCAGTCAGGGAATAATATATTCGGAGAAGTAGATTGTCTAACATGCAATTTTTCTTTTCAGATAAAATCTTCACAACTCTACTGCCTGTGATTACGATTATGTTTGCATCGCAGGAATTAGCAGTTGAATACGTGAAAATGTAATTTTACAACATTGTGTTATGACACCTTGGCGAGCAAAATATGATCAAGAGGTGAGAAAAATAATTTTAAAATAATTTCAAAAAATTACTTAATGACTTGCATTTAGGGAAATATTAACAAAAAAAAAAAGCAAGAAGATAGAAAAAGAAACCAATTTTCTAATATTAAAAGTTGTCAATTTAGCACCTTGTTTGTTAATATTGCCGTTCATATACACACATACAGCATACATGAAGATATTCCTTCTGTACAAATGGACGCATGTTGTGCAAGTGATGAAAAAAATGAGTAAATTTGTACAGCATATGAAACCATAACTGCACTCTGTAGCAATGTAAACGCGCGCATGTATGTGTGTGTGTAAATGTGCACGTGACAGTATGAAGTTTATTGAAAATTGGCAAAAGAGCAAACGGATAATTTCCCAAAAGTATGCATTAGCAACATATTGAAATACGATTGAGGATAAATATGTAGTCAGGTATACTAATATTGGTGGTGATGGCGGTGAATGCGCACATATATTACGTTAGCTAAGAAATACTGAGCTTTTAAAATTCGCATGAATACATAATATGCAAATAAGACGCCACATTCATATTAGACTCAATATTTTTTAAGTCAGCACACAATATAAACATCAAATAGCAACTAAAAGAGATGGGGCTCTAGAAGAGCAACAATACAGATATGGACGGACGGGCAAACACATATGAAGAAACAATCGTATGCAAATTAACTCCATTAGAAAGTATGAAAGGAATATGTAAGTAAGTAAGTAAGTAAGTAAGTAAGCTCACTCAAAGGGTTATTATTTAATTCTTGAAATTTCATAAATATCTAAACAACGTAGGTAGTAAAGAACAAAAGTAGTGTATAGAGAACGAAGAATCCTTGTACCCAACGCAAATTGAATTCATACCGAATGAAATAGAGTTGTGTTGCTCTGTGGTTCTTAGTATTGTTGTTGTTGTTGTTGTTGCTGTTGTTGATGTTGCTTTTGTTTGTTATTATTGTTGTTTGTATGATTAGATGTGTTATGGTAATGTCATAACGAAAAAGCACAGACTCAAACACACACACACACACACACACACATACATATGCGCATGCATAGAAAAACGTAAAACAAAAAGACTTGCAGTTAAACAACTTTCAACTCAGCGAAATGGAAAGAAAAGAAAATTTGTTTCTTTGTGCAGTAGTAGATAATAAACGTAATGCAACACATTTCATTTTACGGATAAAAAAACAAAGCTGAGCTCCCCAAGCTTTTCAAAACCTCACACAGATTCACGTACACACACATATAGTTTTCATAGAAAAAATAAAAAACAGATAAACTAGCAAAAAGCTACACACACACGCACATACCGAGTTAGATGGAGTTAAAAAAGAAGAAGAAGAAAAAGAACAAAAATTAGAACCAACTTGGGTCTCAAAGGACATGTGACAGGCTAATGCATACTTGCATTTTAAATGACAATAATGCATTTTTGTTAAGAAAAATAACAAAAAGCAAAAGGAAAAAAAAAAATAGAAAATGAAAGAAAAAAACCAAATAGCAAAATAAAAAGATTACAAACACAACTTACTTTACCGACATAGAGACAAACACGAGAACGGGGACATTTTCTTAAAACTTTTTAGTTTTTTTTTTTTTTCTATTCGTTGTTTTTTTTTTTATTTATTTTGTTTTTTGCTTATTTGCAAAAACGGAAATTTTAAATAATAAACTTGTGCATTTTAACCGGAAGTAGGGGAATACTTTTCGCAAAAATCTCTTATAAATAAAATGTATACGTGCAACGAGATAATTTCCTGTATCCAATGACTAAACTATAATCGGCTTTAAACTGAATTTAAATCATCTATGGATAAAAGTTTTGTGTTCGTTTCTGTCTGAAGTCATTATTGCTTATGATGCAGGTTTTACGACTTCTCTTGCAAATGATTGTTATAGCTTCTTAAAACTTATTTACTTGCCCTTCATAAATCCTCAATATGAATATACAATGCGTTTAGAATTATTGCAATAAAGTTCCTTTTAGCAGTAGTTTCGGAACATATTTATTTTAGAATTATTTTCTTTTGCTTGTTGATTAGCATTTGGATAAACCATTGAAAGCACCTTATCTTACCTTAGAACACTGCTCGCATACAGCTCCCCAAACAAAGTGACAAGAAAGACAGTAAACCTCTACACTCTATAATGAGCGGTGAGCGGTTGTAGCTGATGGACTACGCATGGAACTTTACATCATTTGGGTAACGTGATTTATGAGTAATGAGCAGAGGTGTTCTCAGTTTATCTTGCTCTATACCGATTTGGATCTGCGTGACGGCAATGTGTTCGGTGTTGCGAACGAGAGAATGTTACACAAATCGGCAGACGGAGGGATGAAGAGACGAGCATGCTTTTGGATGGACAAAATTAAACCCTGAGATGAAAAGATTGCTTCCCCCAATTTATTTATTATATGTAAGTCGATGTTAGGCCTTTCTACGAAGGTTCTTAACTTCAACTTGTCAACTGTTAGCAGTAGATAAAAACTAGTTAGCCAAGTGAGCTGGAAATGTATTTCTACCATTGGAGCTTCACAAATCGAATGGCGAAGTTAGTGTGAACTAAACTTTTTCTGCTGGTTATATTTATTTAGATTTCGGTTATTTAATTAGATGTCGTTTATATGCTTCTGCATCGCCTGGTGAAATACTTATCGGTTTCGTTAGCTCTGATGGGGTATAGATTACACAACTAATTTTTTTTTTTAATTTGCTGACTTTTGATTATCATTGCCTTACATAGATTTCATTTTATAAGTAATAATTTCAAAAACATTTTACTTTAATTAACACTTGTACCCCTTTTATAGACGTCGTAAGAAAACTAAGCCTTTAAAAAGATGCTTTAGTAAAAGCATTTATTATACCATACGACACACTTTAGGTCGTTTGTGGTTATGTTTATATTTTGGCTAATGTTCTGTTAAAATAACCACTTTTGATTTTGACACCAGCTGATGTTGTGGTTCCTACATAGAAATAACAAAAAAAAAAAAGGAAAAAAAAAATTTTTAATAAAAAAAAAATGCAAAATTCTAATCCTCAACTAGCATGTACGGCATACAAGTGCCAACCCTTAGATCTTTTTGTACTATTGTCCTATTGTACTCGTTCAGTTCAGTTTCAAAAGGTTCGGTCGATTGAACTATCAAATACACATTTCGTTTCATAAGTACAGTGATGCGAAAAAAAACGTTTACAATCATGTACATCATTGACTTTTGCAGGTAATTGGAAAATGCCAACTAAAGGTAATTTTATATCGTTCAATTACTCCTATCATGCGATATCTTTATAATTCCTGTTCCGCAATTAAACCTCACAGTGCATTTTTGTTCCCACTACTAGTAGCTAGTCTTCTTTAATTTACATAAATAGTTTCTAAAGCTTGCTCCTAAATTGATATCAGCAAATTTTTTTCACAAAGCTCTTTTTCCACTCATTGATTTCTTAATCGATAAATGCATAACGCTTAACGATTCGCAACATATCCGCCAGGCTTCTTATCTCTTTCTCTTTTCCGCTTCTTAACGACCATCACTGTGGTACACGTATAGGGGCCAAAAACTAAATTACCTTACGGTCTATTCAATGGAATTTCTACCCCCGATAAGTAAGAGAGCTATGCTAGCTTTGCGGCAAATTCTGTTTCCGGTCTTAGTCAATTTAGCTCAATTTCAACTTTTATATATCAATATTTTCAAATTTCATTGCAAGGCGCTGAAAAAAGCGTGAGAAAAACTGCTACTAAAGCTGAAAAAAAGCTACTAAATGATACGGCGCAATTTCCGAATTTTCAGAGATAGGTTTGAGAAAAGCTGCCTCACAATTTTCCAATGACTAATAAGTGCAGTTCACAGCGCTCTCGACACCTAATCCTATCTGGGTCAACGAGTTAATGTAATGTAATGCAAACAAGAGCAGCTTTAAAAATTTTCAGTAAAAGACGTTCCTTCAACTCAATTTAAGACTAAAAAACAAAAACAAAAAAAAAAACTAGTAAAATATCTGATACAAGTAATGAGAAGATGCCATTAAACGGGTTTTTTTCTTCACATTACTGTATGTTTATGGATATGCTTGTGTGCTTAGGGCTTAGAATGGAGAACAATAGATATATTTACACATCAGAAAATACACACGTTCTCTATATTAGTATCTACATTTAAGGAGAGTGGTTTTTCTATATGCACAGTTGAAAATTTTACACATCGATTGGATTGGTTTTTCATGTAGAATGAAATGCAAAAAAGTTTTTTTTTTTTTTTGTAATATTTTACTCTGCTAGAGCGACTTACGGGCGGTCAATTGAACAATTTAGCACTACACGTTATTATTGACAGGCCTCTATATATATATTTTTGGCAATATTTAACTATTTAATGCCTAACATTTTGATACCCTACAGCAAGAATGGAATGCTAAATTTTCCTAATACAATATCGCTTAAAAATAACTTTTTGAGTTCCATTTAAAAGTATCTAAAGAATACTTTCTTTGGATCTTTTTATCTCTGATTATATATTATGAAGTCAGTCGCCTCGATATAGCATTTTTTCAACTCTAGCTGAATGTATTACAACCAATTATTGCCGTATTCTATAAAGGCCCGTTTAACAACATTTTAATGAAGAAAGTGAAAGAGAAGAAACTCTTGTCTATTTACAGTGTGACCGTACAGGCTCCAGGGTCGTGTGATTGTGAATTTCTTTTTTACTAAAATCGAAGACGATTCTGTTCTTAATGCCTTGAAATTAAAATAAGGAGCAATTTTTTTTTTAATTGTCAATCGCTGAACCGCACATTCGTTGCTGGATTCGCAACTGCCAGCTACGACATGGTTCGGCTGGTCACCAATAAGAAAGAATAGGGCATTACTGAGTCTTAAATGGTCTTCGACTCAGTTATCAAGTTGTAGTTCCCGTTATATTGCCTCCGCAATGTTCGCTTAGGGTAATTGTTATCATAGCCCTATGGCGATTTATATTATGCGTACGGCGCAACCTTTGATAATCGTTGATATTTTAGATAACACTCGGAGTTAAAATGCAAAAGTTCGACGTTGCTTTTGTAGTGTCCGTTTGCCCGCCCACCTGTCAGCAATTTTCTTTTGTATTTATTGCTATCTGTCTGCAGAGTATGGGTTAATAGCGTGTTTGACCATCGCCTATAACAAAACAGACTATTCGCCTATGAATTTATTTTTACTCCCTAACGATAAAGCTACACCGCATTTGTCGTTGCTCCTGTAAATCAGATTGTATTCGTTCCGAATCCTATAAAGTATAGACATCAATATTAGATTCCCAATTGATTGAGCGATATTTCTGTCATCCAGTTATCCCTGCGCCTGCTTTCGAAACGTCCATTTTCATAAATAATTGGGATCCGACCTGACAAGTATACTTTCAGCTTAAGTTAAAAAGACCCCTTTAGGACTGAAAATTAAATATTCGTGTAAAGCTTTCCTACTTGATTCCTTAAGATAATGCTAATTTATATATGTGTAGCTTACGCGAATCTACGCAACATCAAAGAGGATTTGAAATGGATCAGCTTTGTATTATTCGAAGCCATGCAGAGTCATTTTTCGAATTAAATTAACCACGTTGCTCCATTTGCCTGCCTGATATCCGCCCATGTCTCCGCCAAGGATGAACGAACGCTATTGAAACTGGTTCAGATCGGTCCGTTTTTTACGATCTCTTCTCATACAACGCGCTATTCTGGAAAGATCACCATATTACTCGACAAAAATCAATCAAAAATAAAGTTACCACATACTAAATTAACGCAGAATATAAGGACTGAATGTGTGCTGGCGCGCGGGACCATTTTCGCTCTCATATAAACTTTCGGAAAAAACAAAAGACTAAAATTGCCAACAAATAATACTCTTTTGCATTTTATGATGAAAATTGGTGCGAAACAGTCATTTGACATATAAAACCACTGCACTAAGTTTGGACCACATCGGTTCTTTTCTTGAGTCCCTTCGGGTATAATCGAAACTCATGAAAACTGAGATTTTATATGGCAACAATTGGGCTACATGTTGACTATGTACGGACTCGTATGAGTAACAACAAGGTAGGGTTTTTGGTGTTTTATGACGAGCAGAAGTGAAGAATTATATAAAGTGATATTCACTAGGCGGCGTGATGTAGGTTATTTCGTACTCGATCTTGTCCTGTTATGTATGTTTAATTAGTAAAGAAGGGGGTTAATTAATTCTGTCATTCCATTCGCAACGCACGTATTCTCGATTGGGATGCGGCTACAACCTCCCCACTTCTTTCCCTTTTTTCTGTCCGTCAACGTGCTCAACGAATGGGGGGCATATCTTCCCAGTTAAAGTTCGCATATTCAAGTTAAATATCGGCTTAATGCTTAATACATTTTTAAATATTCATAAGAGGCAAAAAAGTTTACTTTCGACCATATTATGTATCCACAATTTCCCCAAAGCCTTATAGTCATTAGCGACTTAACTAAAGGTATTGAGTACATCGCAACCGCTTTCAAACAAGCGTAACTTCCTTTAGCGAATGTAAGCAACACCTTTGTGTTTAGTCATTATATAGGTAGATTATATAAAGGATTATTATATCAGACATATTCGATAGAGTATTTAAATATAAAATCGTTGATAGCGTATAAAATCGAGAGAACCCACACTATGCATTTCAATTCTGATGAAAAAAGTAAGAAAAAATAAAATCAGTTTGTTTTATATCCATGTGAAAGTTTAGATTTCCAACTAAATCCCTATCACCTAATTTGTGTTGTGTTATAGGTTATATATATACATATATATATATATATATATGGAAGAGCTATTAAATATCCATTGGTTCGGTTTGCTTTACTTTGCCAAAACCGTTATTAAAGTATTGACTCTTTTGTTTAATGCTGGAATCCAGAGATATAACGGAAAAACCGCATCGGCGGATACATATGATAGTGGTCTGTGTACTTTAAAGATCGTATTATTGGCAAATGCTCGTATATCAGTGATATAAACAAAGAGAGGGGGACAAAAAGCAACAACAAAAATAACAAACAAGCGCACTTGTGTATATATTTATATGTATTTAACTATATCTTGTTTTTGTTTACGCATTTATGTATCAATGGGTGTAAGTCCTTATGCTACTGTGAATATGTGCATGTATATATGTATCAATATCAGAATGCACATGCAATTCTGAAATTTATTTGTCGTATGTGGTTGGGGTTTAAGCTTACATGCACACAAACGTATGCTCACATACACAAACTCCCATATGCTTACATACATATAACCTATGCATATATATATATATATTTGTATATACGCATATACGTGAATATATGAATGTGTATAAGTGCACTTGGGTTGGTTGGTTAACAGTTTTATAGTGTATGTGTTGGTCAAACAAACAATTTCCAAATGTTACCAGTTTGTTTATCGCCTTAATTTCAAGCGGTAACCGTAGAACAGCCAAATTCCACTAAAACCGAAAAAAGTAAAAAAAAAGACGTACAAAATAAATAAAAAGAATTACTCCACAAAGGGTTTATGCGCACGGTTCAAGCATATATGCACTTAACTGAAAGATATGTGAGCCGCCGTTTCAAACCAAATCTTCAGCATTTGCCTCATGATGGCGTTTTGTGTGGCCAGTAAAGCTCTAGGATTTGTTTATATTTGTGACATCGATGTTTTGCTAGCATTAAAATATTTTCTTTATCTCAAGTTATGTAACACTGTTCTTCCAGTTTTTTATTTATTTATTTTGTTTTTTTCTTTTCTTTCCAAATTTATCGCTTTTAATTTTCCAACGTTTTGGTGGACATGAGAAAAAATTGTGAACCACAAAAAAAGCACAAAAGCGACAAAAAAAGCGTAGAGAATTCAAGTAATTCCCATAATGGTTCTGCATATGAATGTTTCCATATTATTATCCTGCAGCAACTTATTGAAAACAATAAATAAAGATTTCCTGACAAGAATCATCGTCTTTGCCTCTTACCCTATATATATATGTATATATATATATGTGTGTGTGTGTGCCGCCTCTTTCACTCTACAATTGCATACATTTTATTCGCCTGCAAATTTGTTTCCATCGATTCACTCAGTTTTTTGCTTGCTTTCTTTTTTATTGGTTTTGCTTCGTTAAAAATTCGGATACTGGGTGCGCGTTACATACATAAACCACACTTCGATTCATGTATTGGTTACTTATGTTTGTAGATATATGTGTATTTATACACATATATGTATATATATATATATAAATACTGTGATTATAATGCGGTCAGAATAAATTCGGATGTTTATATACATATATATGTATATATACGCATATATATATATATATATATATATATATATATATATTTATGTGTGTGTGTAAAACCACTTGATTTATCTACTTATTCTATAAAGCAATGAAATGCAAAAATTTAATGCCACTTAAGAGAGACTAACTCCTTAGTTGGATAAAATGATCCAATAAGAAGAGATAATGATCAAAATGCTTTTTATAAGAAATAATAATTACGTTAATTAATTCGCGAGCACTAGACCGTTTTGTTAGTCCACTCCTAATATTTAATAACATATCAAGTTCACAAGCGAGAAGCTCTATATCGCAATGTTAGTGAAATATTGGAATTCGAAAATGAAACTTTTGCTGGTGTTGAATATATTACAACATAGAATCTTATAATGATGATTACATTTGTACAGAATATTCCCGTATTCAATAATCGCTATTAATTACTTTTAAGGATTGAGTCCTTCAATGCAAATCAAGGTCCGGACCATCACATTGATTGCTCCGAACTCCAGCAGCATTCCACTGCAAAATACGGTTTAACGTGTGTACTTGCTTTCTTATGCGAACAACTAAACAGCATAAAGTCTTGTCTATGATTAGTTTGGGACCTTTTACCTGACGCCGAGCGTGAAAAGAAGGTCACTTCATTCGGATACGCATGAGTAAACACTTTTACTTTAACTTTAACGAACAGAATTTTAATCTACGAATCGCTACTGAAACAATGAATAAATCAGAAAGCTCTCTTTGAGCTCTTGCTCAAACAAGAATGAATCAATGGAAACGTTGAGAAATCTCGAATTGATGTTACGTAAAGAAATGATATGTATTTCGTGGGATTGAAAGAGAAACGTGCACCATGTGTTGCTGCAACCCGCTTTCATTAAAAGGAAAACGAAATGTCAAGTGTCTTTAGTCATAGCTAAGTGCTCAGTGGGCAAAGACATAAAACTTATCGATTACGCACATATCCACATATCGGCACAGCCACCAATTTCCTATTACTTTGCCGCCGAGTTACGCGAATAGAGGACATTGCCTGAGTGATTGGTTACATTAAAAAAAAAATGATTTGTTGCTAACATATAACAAGGTAAAATAGGAGAAGGGTTGTCTACCAGCATAGCAATGTCTGACCACACGTCTGTAAAGACTAGATAAAGGTGAAGAGAGATTGACCAGTAAGTGTTGATGTATCGATCACATAGGGTACTTGGGTACTTTGCGCATTCCACTAACAATGTGTTTTGCTTTCTGCATCATACCACTGATTATAAAAGTGGCCTATGCAAATCAGTTGATTCAATTTTTTGCGCAGATGTCGTATAAATTCTAGTAGTAGGGCTAAAGGCCATGCCATCTCTACGTAATTTCGGATGTAAAGCTCGTTTACAGAAAAATGCGTATGATTGTTGCTCAAAAATGTCAACTATTTCCTTGGTCTATTATAAGACATCTATCTGGACGGATAGAGTTCCCTTACTTTTCGAAGCAGAGTATATTGCTTACACTTCCACAGCACGCTGCGCTTGCAGCATTGCGTTTATGAAAAATCCAAAAAGAAAGTAAGCAAACAATGGACATCAAAAGGCTTGCTTAAGAATGAATGTGAGTGTATGCGTAAAACCATTTAACAAAAATCTTTTACAGCATTTCTTTATAAAACTCTATATTAAGTTTATAGATATCCTTTTTTCATTCTCTCCTGCTGCCTTCTCTTATTATAAGTAAATACAAAATTAATGGATTTTAAGTTATGGTAAAAAAAAAGGAGAAATTATTTCATTACATACAAAGCTTGATGAAAGCATTGATTCACAAACATTTGAAAATGTAACAGAAATTCGTTGCTTTTTTCCTTTTCTCGTTTTATTTTATTTTTGCTTTCTGTTTCATTTTAAAAATTGCCTTGCATATGTGTGCTTTTGAGTGCGTTAAAAACCAATATTGAGTTTGTTGGTTTTTAATTAACTTTTGGCTTCAGGATAGACCATATTGAGCAAATTAACGCCACAAAACACACATAAGCCAGAGAATGACTCAATAATAAAAATGTTATGTGTGTTGCTGAAAACTTACGCAGAGGCACTGCACCACATACGAATGGATAGTTCGAAATCTACGTTATCGTTCGTAAGGCATAACATACTCATCTAATTGGTATGAAAAGGAAATACTCTAACTTATGCAAGTTCATTATGTGTGAGAAATATCAAAAATTTAATGCAAACTTATAATACGTAGAAGGTTTAAAATTTCATTCATTAGGCCAAAAAAAAGAAAACTTTTAGAAAAACTTTTACCTGTAAAATTGTGCATATAACCAACCATTTATTCATTTCAAATAACAAGAAATAATATTTTATCTAAATTATTGAAAGTTTATGATAATGAAAAACTATTTTTAATGAAATTTGTTGGCGTAATAACGTTAATAATAATGAAGAAAATCAAAGTTAAAAAAGTTCATCATGTTAAGCCAACTTCAAAAGTTTCCTTTTAATTGTGAGGAATATATATTTTTTGCTTCATTAGGTAAAGCATTTGTATTAGTTTACAGTGTTCCCTCTACACTCTATACAGAAAATCTGCTTTCTCAACACAAATTCTTCTTCTATGCTGCTTTCAATCGAAGCCTGAAAGACTTCAAAGCAACTTTTCACTGAAGAATATTTTGCTATAAAGCAGTTTATCGACTATGGCACTCCACTCTTAGTTTAATTTGGCGAATTCGTCAAGAGATGTAGGGTAAAAAGACCAAAGTCAATTATAAAGAGATTGACCAGGCGATGACAATTACTTCGAAGTTAACTTAACTTAGTTAAAAGCCTGAAGCTTACAAGGCTCTTATGTTGTCCAAGGCAATCGTAAGCTCACCGTCAATCTATATCGTGCATGTAATTGCGTGATACCTTGGCGTACTTAAACTAAAAACCTATTGATCAACTTTCCGTCTTCTATATCAAGTTTTGCAGCTTGAGAATACCAAGTTTCAAGAGCAGACCCAATGTAACCGACTCGGGATATCAAAGGAATGAGAAAGTCTTATATGTATAAAAATCGACAAATATTTTCCACCGTCCATTCAGTCTACGCTGACGAGTACGAAAATTGCGAAGTATTTTATTAGCGCCCTATCTACGTTGCTAGCACTTCCTTAAATATTAGTACTAAGTGAAGTGAAGTGTGGGTGACATTTTTTAGGTATATTGGGGCCTGGTTTTTGATGGATACTGTTCACAAAGTCGATCCGCGGCTGTTAATCGCAGATACATCGTAAACGCGCATATAACAGACAACCGGACGGATGGACAAATGGACAGGCATGGCTCAGTCCAATGCAAATCTTGCCTTGACACAATTTAGATATTCATTATGAGTGTATTTCTTGGCGTTACAAAGAGAACGACGAATTTCGTATACTTTCCTATGAATATTTTGTATTCGGTTCTGCATAAAATATTTAATTGTTGGTGTAATATGCATTTCTTCTAAAAGAGAGAGAGAAATATTTGTCTTTAATAATATCTTACTTCGAACATTTTCACTTCTTTTGATTAGTAATGAGGGGAAAGAAGGGGTCAGGATCTAAATAGTATTTTCATATCTCCACTAATAATGGTGTACAAATCACTACCGGCTAAAGTACTTTGACATGGTTGACTTGTCTTTCACAGTATGCATCCAAAACAAAGTAATAAGTGCTTAAAGATAAATCTGATGGGGAAAATTTTCGACACTTTTCAAAACAGTCACGTAATGCCGTCAGTAATAATCACTAAAGTTTTTTCTTTCCGCTACTTCAGATATTACTCACAAATACAAATAAACGCACATAAACGAACAGGTATATAAATACATACATAACAACATACAATATATGTTGAACCCCGCAACCTTGTGGTATTATTGTTAATGGACCCAATAATGTTGCTGCTCGTAATGCAAACGCATGGTAAGAGCTTATAAATATTAAAAGCCTTCCCACATTGCTTACTAGCTGGCAAGCATTGAAAACAAAAAATGCTTTATTCCTTCATTCTTTTTTCCATTTTCGCCACGTTAGTCGCCGGTGTACGTATGTCTATCAATGTGAAAGGATGAAATAGGAACGCATGCACGAAAGTTGGTTCAAGTACTTTTGCACTTTAAATAAGATAAGAGACTATGAAATCTTCATGTACCTTTCACGCAAAAAATGCAGTTTGAACAGTGATTTACATTTTGGCTTAATTTCATTACCGGAATTATTTCTATTGAAGAAGCATTTATTACCACGCAATAGTTTGTGTCGTTTTTCAAGGATTTTTTAAACGTATCCACAGCAGCAGCGAAGCAGGTACGTACGCTCGAGAAAAAATGCCAATTCATTTAAAATTATGTGTGCGGAACTAAATGTGCCATTTTTTACGCACGTATATCTGTATGTGTTCTTATACCCCAATCGCACCAGCAGATATGTGCGTTCCCCATATTAATGACACTACACTAACCTTTTTACTACACACATAAATATTTATTTTTCGAAAACTTGATCTAATCATTTCAACTGACATGAGCATTTCTCATCGGGATCTGTTGTCAGCGCAACAGTTTCGTCTAATTTTCGTAAAATAGACAAACGATTCAAACAAATTTGTACTATGTTACCTATTCATTCGCATTTATTACATCAATCTTGAGAGTACAAAAAACCTTTTTAGTCGATTTGTTATATTTATTTACGCGAATCAAAGCAACCATAGAGTGCAGCGTCCTCAAGTTAAACCGTAACGGCACCTTTGTTGTTGTTAGTGTTCGCTTTAGAGAGTTTATGATTAGTTTTTGGGAAAATTTTCAATCATAATAGTGATCAAACTTTGGTTGAAATGTATTCAAGTTAAGATTTTGTTGGCATCAGTAATGACTGATCGACAAGCCGAGAAGCATCTTGGAGATAGACATCTTCACAAAGTAATTTTAACAGTTCCTTCCGATATTTTCCTTTCCTTTTTCAATACATAAAGAAGAGGCGTTCAGGCGACAAAGAGACTTCGGTGGAAGTTTTCTGGTAACATCAAAGCAAACTTAATGGGCAACGCGCCTTACAATTGACGCCACATAAGCTCCGCACAAACAATTGCGAATGATTTGCCTAAAGCCATGCTTCTTCTTGTCTTTGTTACAAAATACCAAAAATCGTATGTTTGAACATAAAAGCTTAAGTTTCTTACGTTACGTTACGCTTGTACGTTGAAGTTTATTCTTGATGAAATTTCTTGCAGGGAAGACCGAAAAACACACTTATGTTTTCCAAACTGAATACAGCGCTTTAAGATGTGAGATCATTGTTTCGCGGATCGACTTTTATCATAAAATGCTCAAAAGTAGTCTTAGTTGTCTCATAAAATCTTAATTTTTCGTTAGAATGCTTATACGGGATGGGATGCAAAGAAGGAACTTACATGATTTAAAGTCAGTGCCGTACTTTAAGACAACAGACCACTATTTCGAATCAAGTTAATTTAAAAAAAATAGCGTTGGTTTCCATTAAAGTCCTCTTTTTTGTAAAAAAGCTTATATAGCAGGTGCATAAAAATATGATTTCTCCAAATAAAAATTCTCAACATTCACTGAAAAATTTTTATTTTTAATGAATAATACTCCTTACGACATATGAAAAACGAACGCCCTAATTAGCATGGGACGTTTTTGAAATAAAGCATGTCTATGTATTAAATTTCACCAAAATATCTCGAAAATTACGCTTTTTGAACTGAATAAAAAGAGACAAAGGTAGATAGGACGCACAGACAAACTTGTTTGCTTAAATCGATTGAGAAAGCGATTCCGAATTAATTGATCGCATTTTCATAAGTGGCTAGGAATATTTTACTAAGATTGAGTGTTAAAGCTTCAATGTCCACGTGGGTAGCCGAATAGATAAGAATCAAGTCAGTGTTCGCGAGTAAAGCTTACTTTGGACATAACTGTAGTGTACGCGCAATGATTAAAGGCATAATTTTTAGCGAATGGTCACACACCCATTTGAGCGCGACCTATCTGCTTCCCTTTACTCACTTGTTTGTAACCGTGATATGAAAGAAAAGAAAGTAAAACATTTTATTTTCCATGAAAATATCAAAAAGGGGCACATGATGTGAAGGACATAAGTAAATAAACGTGAGAGTCTTGCGCTATTGAAAAATAAGCATCTTATGAGATCTGCAATGTTTCTCTCCAAACGCCACAAGCTTAATGCCTAATCTAGGGTGAACTTCTGTGGTCACCAAAATATGAAGACTGAATTTACGTCTGGATGCCAAGCAGTTTAGAAATTGATAGTTAAAGTCTACTTAAATCTACTACTCTATGCATGAAATTTGTACACTTTTTCTTAGAAATCTTCCCAATGTGTTGATGTTTTGCAATAACGGTTTAATACAAATTGTCCTACACTAAGAGTTGAGTACAATGGTAAGTGACCCGAAAAATGTGTCTTTAGACACTTTACAGCCAGCTTTCCTAGTTTTTAAGACTCAATTTAATTTTAATTTTAATTTGCAAAAAACAAGATTTAATAAATAAATACAAAAAAAAAAAAAAAAAAAAAAGAAAAGAAAAGGATATAAAAAGCTGCAATCAAGTCTGCAAGGCGACAATATCTGTATAATGTTTTTGTTTAAACAAGCGCATACATACATAAACAAATACATATTAGATGATAGCTGTATCTGCCATCGGATACTAGAGTAAAAAGGAAGAAAGCAATGAATGTAAGGGCGAAACAAATCCAGAACATTTTGCGATTGGATTCAGTTGATAATATTATATAAAGAAGAACGTGTACATACAGGTCAACATGCACTTACTAGTTACTATAAGGAAGGATATGAACAAGAAATTGCTTTTATAAATATTAGAAAAGCCAACACCAGAAAAACAGAACACCACTTTAAACGTGGACAAATGTTAGGTAGGGGCGATCGGTATGAGAGAGACCGAAAGAGCAAGAGATATTAATGTGTGTATTTGCTATAAATGTTGTGAATGTAAACGATATGCATTACTAAATTAAAAATCCATATACAATGGATTGCATTTTATAAGAACATTAAAAAAAGTCATATAATTGAACCCAAATGAAAATTGAAATATTTAATTTTTGTCTTTTGTTTATATTTATTTGCTTCTGAAAGTGCTTTTCTTTCTCCTTTTCTTTTATGCTTTTTAAAGCATTACTAAAACCAAAGAAGAGCGTTTTTTTTTTTTTTTTTTTTTTTGCCAAGAAGGACAAAAACTACGCACAAAGTATTCATATAAATGTATGAAATTACATTAGAATTTATTAAAGAGAAATTTGAAATGGAGAAAGTCATAAAAAGGTCGTTGTGTTTTCCTATGATTACCATATGCAAACTGAATCTCGTAAATCAGTGTAAATATATCTCAACGAAAGCTTATTGCGGCAGCTTATCTGCTTATGACAGCTTTCCGCCCTTAACCAAAAACATTTAGAAAAACAGGAAAGAAAAAAAAAAAAACCCCAAATATTATGAGTACTAGTCTTTTTGTTCCTTTTTTTTTTATTATTTTTTTTTTTTTTTTTTTTTTTTTGAAAATACGTTCACCAATTCACGTACACACTACGACGAAAGGCAACCGTAATATTCAGACTTGATGCAGAAATATAGACTCTCGTCTAGAATGAAAGAGGAAGTAGTGTGTGTGGTGTTTATAGTAAGTGTAATGCCAAAATTTTGCCAGATGAAAGTAAGAAGACTGAAGCCAGCCTAAAATATACTCAACATTCTTCTTTAAAATAAGTTTATAAAAGCTTTAAAAAAAATTCCTCATACACAATATACTAAACGAGAAAAAAGTCAATGTAGAAAAATAAAATTTTCATTGTCAACGACAAACTAAGTTGTAGAGCAACAGCAGCAGCAGCCGTAGTAAGAGTGTTTGCATAGAGACCAACTGAATTTTTTGCTTATTTTCTCCTTCACATTCGATTAACGGAAAGTTTGTTGTTGCTTGCTGTAAAAGTTAAGCATAAGAAATATTTGTGGTTAACTGTCATCAGAAAGAATTTCATTATGAATGAGGGTTAACTCTGACTGAACGCACTTCTGAATTTTGGAGATAATTTGCAGACAGCAGCATAAACAAAAGCAACGAAATCTTTAATCTACGCTCTTACCTAGTTTTTACCTAAATAATCTCACTTTCAGAAAATCGCCTTCATTATATTGCAGGCAATTTTGTTTAAATTCCTTTCACTGACCCACCACAGTTAAGCTTGAAAATCTCTTTCATTTAGTCATAACATGTATTGCAGAAGGTTCCATTTGAAAACTAATAATGCATTGGAAGCTTCTCTTGAGACTTTGTTTAACCTAATTAACAATCAAACAAGTAGTGGTTGGGGCCTCAACGCGCCATGCAGCAAAAGAAAACATAAGGGTCAACACATTTTCAGAGAATGCCATTTCAAGAAGTTTTAAAGTTTAATTCCCCTTTTATCGAGGAAAGCGTATTGAGAGAATTTTTTTTAATACGTCGGACGCAAGTGCGAATGACTTATATGGCGACAACGCTACAGTCGTCCATAGCAACACATGTACATGGAACAAAAATTAAATCAAATGTTTTTTCCTTTCACGCTTTACTCGTAATTAGCTTCTCTCTCGTCGCGGATGAAACTTCAAACTTTCAGAATACGTTGCGTGGCGTTAGTCTCTATTCAAATCTGCATCTTCTACTTTGAGAAGCTTAGCGGTGTTTTTGTTCAAAACATTGCCACTTCAAAGAAGATAGCTATCTTTTGCTCAAGATAATTAAGACGACAGCACACCAGAGCGATAGTTTGCGATCAATTGGCGACAGTGCAACTGATTACTCGCTGTCAATGTAAGTTTTCAATGCACAAAGAACATAAGTGAATGCCATATATAGGTGACGCCAGCCACTATGAAGCATCAAGTTACCATCGTATGTAGACGGCTGCAGCCGCTGTGATGCAACAAGTGACCGCCATATATATATGTTACCAGCCGCACGTCACCATGGTACACCGAATGATCGTCCTATATATACGACGCATGTTGCGAAAGGATTAAATTCCGAACCCATATCATCTGAATTCGTCACTTCTTTAATAAATCATTATATAAGAAAATCAATTATCTGATTGTAGTAAGGCAGTTGATAAAAAAAAAGAAACATTCTTTAAATTATAAGAATTTTATGAGAGACATTTACCCTCTATCTAGTTATGCTTATACACAAGTACATGCATAAAGATATATTTCATTTAATTTCGAAAATAAATATACAATAATTCAGCAAACACACAAGACAATAAAAAACCAGAAGAAAAAGAATAAACAGAGAGAGAGAGAGAGCGAGAGAGAGAAAATAGTTAAAATAGCTAAGCGAATATAGGAATGCATAAATTTACATTTGAATATGAACATAATTCATAGAAAAA